>OW285192.1:10682500-10862500 GCA_935421135.1 Bugulina stolonifera
TATGAGGGCAATACCGCATCCAGGGATCTAAAATACATTGTGCAGTAAGAAGTGCGTGTAGCTCTATCCTTAATAATATTAGACTATACAGTGGCCATAAGGTTCACTTTTTGTTAAGCTATTTAACGTCCTTTACGATTATATACATTTTAGGAGATATTAAAGCATAAAGTGTACCAATACCACTAATACAAGAGTAACTGCATCCATCTTGCCGTTTTGAATATTTGTTTCAATTTCTTCCAAGTAATGTGCTACCATTACAGGGCATAGGCCTACACACTTACATTGCTCTGCCTCCACCTACCAAAATTGAGAAAAATCATGATATTCAAGAATAATCTGTGGCACACAAATAATTTCTCTTGTTTAGTTATCTACATGTATGTCTGAATAATCTGTGTTTTTGTAGGTCTTAGGCAACTTTAGTTGACTTAATCTCCATGTGTGTCAAGAAAGAATTGTAGCCAGCATCAGTGAGTATCATTGTAGTGTTTAAATTCAACTTCGTACTCTATCTCAGTACCCACTACCATTATGCGCCATGGTCTCCATTAATGGAGCAGTATGTTCTTATTATGTTCCAAAACTGAAACTTCTAATTTGGGTTGCGTTTGCTAGTCTGTTGTATAGTACAACCATATTATAATGTTTCTATCGGTATACATGTAAATGGTATTTGCAGGAAACTTACTCTCTGTAGACTTTCTATTGTAGAATGTTTTCTTAATGAAGGGCAGCTTCAATAATTGATGAGTAAGCGGACAGTGCAGGATCTAAGCAACTATTTGTCTATTACTGAAAATAGAAGTTTATTCAGGATAAGCCACATGCACTACATATACAGATACAAATGAGTTGAAAGGTTAGTTGGAGAAAGTACCTTGATACACTTAGAGACCAATCATATGATGCAAGCCAGCATTTAACAAGTACATTGTGTACATTATTCTGATGTGAAAATCAGCTAATTAATTAATTAATATTATAGTTTTCCACAGCAAGTACAACAGCCCTTATTTGAGACTAAATGCGCTAATAGCATCACTTTTGGTTTGGCCAGAGTAACAAGAAATAATCTATGCTCTTCAATTTGCATTGCTTTGTAGCATATGCTTAGCATCTTGTCCTAATACTGCAATTTTACAGCAATCTAAATCTTGCACTATACAATAATTTTATACCGCTACTAACATTATACTGCTTGAAAACTGTAGGTTGTTACATGGATTTTTACCCCTTATTTACATGTACATGTGCATGTAGATTAGCATTCATGTTGAGATGGAACCCTTAGCGCTTTCTGTACTTTCACAGGTCTAATAAGTTGATACTAATTTGTAATGTACATGTATTACATAACAGATAGCTGAAGAGGTGAATGAACTGTAGGGGGAGCAGACAAATTCATAGGCCTAGACTTGGTTCAACTGCTATAGATATAACAGCTGGAAGCACATTGTACAATGTAAGTTCAATCCCTTGCATAATTTTCAACAATCTCACAGTTTACCCAGCTATGGTAACTTTTTCACTCTTGACAGCATTTTATGAAGGTTTAAGGAGTGTCGCTAATCTCCCATAGAGATGCTATTTGGACTACTTTATGGAAAAATTTTGCTGCAGCAAAAGACAAGTGAAATGTTCCGTATTTTAGATATATGAAAAGGGAATTCGCTCTGCTCAAGAGAACCGCCACCAGTGATGAAAAAGATGCGGAGGCCATGGGTGAAAGAAATCCAAAACTATGTAATTGTACATTGACTTGGTTATCAAAGCTTTTAACTGGTATTACAAGACAGTGCCTTAAAACTGTTTTAATAAACTGTATAATGTGGTGACCGGCTGCCCTTGACACTGAGGCCGCCCTTGACACTGAGGCCGCCTTTGACACTAACGCCTTTGACACTAAAGCTGCCCTTGACACTGACCGCAGTAGGACCTACCAGACAGCTCTATGTTAATCTGTGTCTGTGACAGGACACTAAGCAGGCCAGGCCAAGTGGTTAGATGGCTATCATCCATATTAATCTATTATGTAATTGTTATGCAATAATCACCCATTATCTTATCTGTGATATTTATATTATTATACTTATTTGTGTATTCTCGTCTCAGTACTACAGAGTATAGAAAAGGACAATTTCATTGTACAGAGGAATCATCATTACCCCTAGATAGTGTTTTTCACACAATACACTATTCTACTTAAACTACTAAATACCACTGAATAGTTGATCTGGGAGCACATAGGATAGCAGCAAAGCCAGTACCTACTTAGGGTGGCTTGAACCAATAAGAAGTTATCATCTCTCTACTCTTACAAGTTAGCAGTGGCTGGCCTGTGGCACACAGCCATTACAATAATGTTTTATTATTTCACTTTATGATAATTACATCACCCAATGATGCAATGTTTCCCAACTACAGGTTATAGGGTGCCCAACACTACAACATTAACTAATGCAACAGTATCACTAAAATGCACAATAATTAACATTGCCAAACAGAGTGAATTTTGCTCTTGACCGTAGGCACAATCTCATTCGCTAGCTGTTCATTGTTAGTAGGAAATAGCAGTTCATGTAGTTAGACCTTGGTGTATTAGTAGTTGTCCTCTCTTCACACACTGACCATCAGCAGTACAGAAAACACCCAGCCTTGCATGTGCATTGTCTACTGGGCACTCATTAGCTATTTATTGTAATTATAAATTAGCCTTTCTCAGCCAGTTATGTTCAACTTCTACCAGCAAAACACAAATGGTGAGAGAGAGGACAACTTCTATTTATAACAATTCTCTGATGAATGAACAAAATCTAGGAGTATCAACTTGATATACATGTTGCAATTCTAACTAAATTTGTAATTTAAATAATGATTATTCTTCAGGAGCAAGGGCCTTCATTCAATAATGATCATAGAGAGAAGTTATCCTCTCACTTTCCATCTGTCTCCTACTGGTAGAAATGAAACAAAATAGATTGAGAGAGGACGACTTCCAACTGCAATCAATAGTTTTGTGCCTAGAATTGTATTTCTCCAAAACACATTCAATATTAATAAAGAATCTTCCTGAGAAAGGGTTAAGTTATGATTTCATATTTTTATGTGTAGCCTATTCACAATTCACTGTATTATAAATTATATTCTATAAGTCTGTGTGCATCTAGTATGTACATGTAGGATGAAGCTCCCTGTCTGTATTCTTCAACCAAAACAAGAGCAGCAACATCACAGCAAAACAGGTTAAAATGACAGCTCAAGAACTCTCTGTTTAGGTTTTGGGGCACCACTGTTCATGCTGGGTTTAATGGGCAGGGACTGAAGAGCAGTAGTGAAAATGTGGTGAAATCATACACCACCATTAATAGATGAGAAACAGCTAAGCATGTGATACATGTACATTGTACATCTACCATGTACGTAAATGTACATGTACAATGTATATGAAATGACACAGAGTCACAGACTTATTCTGTCCCATCCTTACATTGCACTTGCATGTATTGGGAATATTAGGATTATGTGATGTGCATGTAGACAGGTGTACAATTATACATGTCATATGGAAGTTAATAATATTAAATATTTTAGCTTCTCAAATTGAAGTGTATTGCAATACCTGCTTGAAAGGGCTGCAGTTGCAGTAACACATTTACCTACGTGGTACTATTAGTTAGAGTAGGCTAAGGCATGAAAGTACATGTCATTCCTTTCTCTTGCACTACATGTTGCCTTGCTTGCAAATAATTGAGAACGAGGAAGTACTAACAGCAGTTGGTCTATCAATATTATTACATGTAGTTCAACAAAGGTGGCCAGGGCTGATCCCTGCTCCTCTTTGATATACAGTATATCTACAATTTATTAGCCACAGGGGCCCTTTTGACATGTGTTCTGCACTTTTTCTCTCTGCCTTAGAGATCTTTGTTGTTGTTGAGACAATGAGTTGAAGAATTACATACCTACATGTTGGATTATAATACTCTTATACATTAAATAACAACACCAGACCTCTCAAAATGTTACATAATATACAATGTACTGTACATGTACATGTATAACATGTACATGTACATCACATATTGTTCATAATAATGACATGTACTAGCAGTGTACATGCATAATATAAAACATACTGTGTACAATTATCTAACAATCTAACAGACTATCCAAACTTATGTTCCCTGCAGAACCGAAGCAATTAGGGTAGTTAGAATAGACAGACAGAGCCGAATCTATCACACAGATCATAACCATGTAAATGTGAGAGACATACGTACATTGTATATCGGACATAATAATTATTCTAGTGAGACCAGCAGCAGTAGGTCATACATAAACAAAAGATTGAAGGTTCTCTCAGTGTTTATTTTAGCACATTGTATAGCTTCAGGTTGTGTACTACCCATGAACGCAATTTTTAGTACATTCTTCCAGCAGACAACGACTAAAGTAAGCCTAATCTACCAAGAATACCTACATGTACATGTTGATCGATCCATTAAAACAACAGAAAAATAAAATTATAGATGTCACATACATGTAAAGAGAATACAACTTCAGTTCAGAATATACAAATGTACATTGTACATGTGCATGTATCTTGCTAGCAGCTCTAAGAGGAACACCATGGATGCATGAACGCAATACCATACATGTACATGTATATTATGTAAGTTACAAAAATGTGGTAGGAGATGCACTGTTTTTGTAGCAACTGTGTTTACTCAGCTGTGTAAAAGAGAGGGCAACCATTAGTGTAGATGGGACATACTGAAAACCAGCATCTAATATTATACTTGCTTTCTGTAGGAGGCTTTCAATTATTTCATGTATATATTTAGTAGTTGTCCTCCCTCCTCCACAGCTGAACAATTGCAGTATACATACACGTAGCTGCTGACACGTGCATTGTAAATGATATTCTTACTAATAGTAGTTGGAGCACTTTTGTACTTGGTCAAATATGCATGTTAAATCCACATAATTTAACACTTGGATGTTTTATTCCCTGCATCACATTTGAGAGAGGGGAGACAACCCAGAAACATTGTGAAAAATAGCACATGCATTAGCCCAGAAGCCTATAGCATTGACACTTGTATCATAGTACTGCTGTGTCATGATATTTAACAACATTATCAACTATGGCTTGGCTTCCGGAGTCTTGTTATGCTCCTACAGTAGAATGAACTTGGTAGAAATACTTTACTTACATGTACATTCAGAAAGACTGATTCTAGAAGCAATTCAAATTTAAATTGGTTATGAACTCATGATCATGACTTGTGAAGAAGTCACTAGTGGTTTGGGCTAGGATTGGCATTGTTTGTACACCATAGTAGCGTGAAAAAATAAACTCTGCTATCCTTAATGCTCTTTCACAGAAGGCAACTGTTTTGTACATATTTTCGACACCTGCCTAGTAGTTCCAGCTGTAGTATAAGTCTAACATACATGTACATGTAAATAAACAGAGAAACATAATTTGTATTGAATACTTGTTTTATTACAACCTGTTTATTACAATAATTACATAGATATAATTGAATTATTATACTTCTTTCCTTTTCCCTTCCTCTGTAATCTCTTCTTATTCTGCAAATGAAAATCAGAATTTTATTACTGCAATTTGCAGAAGAAAATCACAACTTTGTAGAGGCTATGTTGATGAATGTTGGTGCAACATTGGCAGAATGACTACTGCTTACCAGCAGAACCCTTTTACTGACACTAAATAATACTAACTAATTACATGACTAATTCTACCAGCTTCTTATTGATTATAACTACATGGGTTGAGGATCAAACAGGTGACTGGGCCCCCAAGCTAGAGGCCAGGTACATAGCGGCCAGGTACATTGCCAGGTACTAGCGATATTACATGTACATATAATATGGCTGTGTGTTCACATGCATTTCAGTTTGTAAAACTGCATGAAATGTGGTTGAATACGACATTAATGCAGCACAAATGCAGGCATCAGTCGCTGAAATTTTCAGATTGCTGGCCAAGACTATGAATAACAATAAAACACAATAAATGATTGCTAAGCCAGGGACTTGCACATGCATGTACCAAACATACATGTACATTTATTAAAATTTGAATTGAATACCATTGATTTAGGACCTACATTGTACAAATATATCATTTATTTTAATTGTGACATACAGTACCTGTAGTTGAATCCATTAGTAGGAAGGGGAGCATAGGAGTGAAGTATCTTTCTTCTTCGTAAGCCCATCATTACTGAAACATAAAACAACAAAAGGTTGATCATCATTACTTATGCAGACAGTTCACCTGGCCACTAGGATTAAATGTAGAAACAGTAGAAATAAAATTATACAATAGGGCTAGTGCTACCCTCTATCATTACATTAATTAACCCATGCCAATATCTTATAATAAAACTAGGGGTTCTATCAAAATATCTATTTTTAAACTCTGCGGCATCATGGAGCATGGTATCTCATAATTTTGTAGAAAGATACAATATTAATGACTGAACTGACATAAATACTCGATCAGAAATATGTTACACGGGACTGCTTGATTGTTAGAGACTATTTGTACGTGTCAACAGAGATCTATATTATTGTGAATACATGAGAAAGGCAATCATCTAAGTATGTGTATAAGCTAAGTTGCAACTGTGAGAGGTTGTTGTGCAAACAAGGTGTAGTTGACCTGCAATCTAGACTAATTTTGTGCACCCATAACTATGACAAGAATGGTAAAACAACCGGCTACCATTTTTCTATTAAGTTCATTAGCCAAATTTTCACTTACTAACAAACAACCCTGCGAAGAGCATGATAGACATAGTTAGCTTTTCTCTAAAGTCATTAGAAGATCTCCCATGTATCTAAATAGAATCAGAGTAGTCTCTCCCCCACATGCTTGTGTTACCTAGAAATACATATTATACAAAGACATGTTTACTATGATAGCAGGTTTGACTATTTGATACAATGTACAGCGTGAAAAAGTTGAGAAAATCGGATACAATTTATGCGAATTGACATTATTAGTAAGGGTGGGTAACTTTCACTGCAAACATTATCATGGAAATTTCAACCATTTTTGACTACTTTTCGTGCAGTTTAGCATGAGATAGTTACTCCACTAACAGTTTAGATATGATTATAAAGCTATGACAGCCATGGTGCTAAATAGTGGGTTTGCAAAGAAGGTCAACTTTAACAATCAACTTAACAATCTTAATTTAATTGAGACTGTACACACCATGACATTGAAAAATCCACTGAAATCAATTAAAGTTAATTCGGTACTGGGAAAGAGGTCTATTTATTTTACTGCCGCTAATCTATTTGGTGAGCATGCGTGGGACCTACGAGACCTCCGCGGTGGGGTCTATGCGGGACACCTGGCTGCTCATCGCTGGGAGCTTGATGCATAGTGGGAGGGCGCAGCGTGTGTCCCTGGTTGCATGTGTCAGCCTTCTGTGGCTGGCGAACCTCTGGAATGGGGCTGTCACAACTCTAGTTTCGAACTATCTGATTAGCCCCATGTTCTATCACCTTATTTTAATATCACTACTATTTGAATAATGGTGACATAAACTAATATAAATGAATGAAAAAAAACATGACTCTGTCAGAAGTGCCATGATGTTCAATCACAACCCAAAGTAGTTTGACAGCATGGCTGCATGTTCTTTACAAATATATACTACTAGGTGTAAATTTATACACTTTGTAATACATGTTGGTTAGGGCATTGCATGGCTGAAATGCAGGTCAAGTAGGCCTATCCTGTCTGTTTACCTTAAACAATTTTAGTCATATGTGACACATTTAGCCTACTATTATAGGTTTAATCTAGTTTTGGCCAACCAGGCAGGCATCCTAAGTACAATAATACACTAGGGAATTTTTGCTTACAGCTTCATAGGATTTGCTCCCACATAAGTCTGACTCTTCCTTTGATGTTGGAACCACACTTTCTGGTAGCTGCCAAGTGTCTGCATCTTTCTGTCTTTTCCTTGCATCAAATAAAAATCCTGAAAACGATATGGAATATAATATTATAACTACTAGTTAATGCAATAATGGTTTGAGCAGATGAAGTTTTGATCAATCATTTACATAAATATAAATAATGTTATTTAGGCCTATATCTATAATAAGCACCGGTCTGAATTGATTGTAATAAATTTACTGGGCTGCATTAATTTGGTCTTTTAGTTGGTTACAGTAAAGCACTGCAGCCTACATGGTTTTGACATGTCCAGTTGGTTCAGTTTTGGAGTTCAAATAACCTAGGAAAGTTTAAGTTTTTTCTTCATCCCTTCACCTTTTCTGCAATGGTTTTATCCTTAGCTAACCTACAGCAACAAGCAACCGGGTACAAAGAAACCCTTGTCTTCACTCACCAAAGTTTATGAAGATAAGGGTTGCAGTCTTCTACAAGTCGGCTAGCTACCGTAAATCCGTTTATCCTGCTAGCCAATAGGTGCACAGCTCCTTGGCACAGTCTCCTATGGGATGCGTAGGATAGTTGTAGTTCACTACATAACAAAGCTAAATTTAAACTTCTTATTTCAGTCTCTATCCAACAGAGCTGGATCTAAGTCAACAGGTCGACTCATTGTAAACTTTTGGAGGCAAGCCAAGTTGAAGTCAAGTCAGAGCTGCTTCAAGTCAGTGTACAATGCAAGCCTCAAGTCAAGTGGGAGACAACTTCAAAAAACATTGACAGGTTTTTTTACAAAACATCGCCTTTTTAATAGACATTGCAATCTATTGCATACCAGAGTTGGGTCCAAGTCATAGATTGACTTGCTAAGTCAAGTCATACGTCGACTTGACTTGGATTTGTCAACACGCTGACTTGATTTGAATTTGACTTGCATATCAATGTGACTTGACTTGGACGCAGCAATGACTTGTAATTTTGACTTGGGTTCTGTCAAGTCAATGTGGAGAATAAAGTAGTGCAAGTAGTATGGTGTAAGTAGTGAATACAATGCACAATGCACAATGCAATAATTAGTCAATTAAACTACAATACGTAGACTGGAATTGCAGGACTGGCCAGTGGACACTCTGTACTGTCCCATGTTCTGTTTATATGCTATGTAACACAGTATCACCGTCACCAATACTGTATATAATACTACATGACCAGTCTCAACTGTAGTGCCAATATTGCTACATACATAGACTAGTTGCCATAATTAATGTCTAGCATACATGCCCATCCAACTACATTTTGGCATGGTTTTTCATGCATTGGAATGTCTACTAAAAGAAAAAAAGTGATGTTTGGAAAGATGTACAATAATCTTGAAGTTGTCTCCCACTTGACTTGCATTTCAACTTGCAAGTAGACAAGCGGCCTTGAACTTGACTTGTGACTTGCATGACAGCTGACTTGACTTAAGGTAGCACTGACTCGAGATGGACTTGACTTGCCTCCAAAGTTTTAAAAAATGGCTTGACTTGTTGACTTGCAAGTCGACTGGGACACAACTCTGTTTCAAACCATGCAAAAGTTTAGCCGGGTATGCATGCCATTCAACTATGATAAAGAACCAGTCTATAGATGATGTAATGAATGATATTGGCACTGATATCTAGACTGGTCATGTGGTATTGTACATTAGTAATGGTGATACAGTGTTTAATCGGACGTAAGCAGCACACGATAAGGGGGTGTCAACTAGCTACCCTGTAATTCCAAACTAGTTCATATTGTAGTGCATAGTCTCAAACCCCTAACCCTGATATACTCTGAGGAAAGTGATATGTGGGTAGACAATTAAGACTTGTTTTTTTATGTTGGTTAAACAGTGCACACAATTTTATCCGTCACATTGACTTGGTATGCCCCAATTCAAAGTCCTAAGTCACAAGTAATTCAGATTTTCAAATTAAGTCAAGTGAAGTCACATTGATGTGCAAGTCAAAGTCAAGTCACCAAGTTGGCAAGTCCAAATCAAGTCGACTAGTGAATTAAATTCTTGTCAAGTCAAACCTATGACTTGGACCCAGCTCTGCTGCCTTACATGATAAAACTTAGGCCTACTACAACTTGGAAACTTTCAAAAAATTGATTTGCACGATTGGGAGGGATTTTGCGACTGTTTGAAAAGGACAGTTCAAAACAGGACCTTTCGAAACTGGACAGTTCAACACCAGGCAGTTTGAAACCTCTAAACCCTAGACTTCAAATAATTTCTATTTTCAAAATTATCTTTTATTTATTTGAAATTAATTGTATGTAAGTTGTGCTCCTCTAAAAATAACCAAAACAGTTTCGAACAGTCCGGTAGTGAAATGTCCTGTTTTATCTGTCTTTTTGAAATGCCCCTTTACCACTGTAAGGATAGGGCTTACACAGTAAAAGGCCTTATCAAATACTCAATTAACATTACCTTTAAAGTTAGTTTTCAGCATTTATGTTATTAACAGGGTAAACAATTTAATAAAAAATTAAAATTTAATCACATTTTATTATTCACTATAATTTGTTTTTATATAACTATGCTGTAATTAGGCCTATTACCAATAATAATTTAATTTAATTATTTGTTCATACGAGTATTACATTATTAAATTTTATAATACTAATAGTACGCATAGGGACCTATACCATGTGCTAGTAAAAGAATTTAAATTAGTAATATAATGTCCGCATTCATATGGAGATTATTGTGTCTGCTTACTTCTTTCCAGTTTTTAGCCATTTACGATGTTGGCAAATGAAAACAATAATTAATAAATTCTAATTCAAAAATAAAATTGGTAGACATTTAGGCCTAAAATATGATTGTTATAATTATACTTATTTTACACTATTTTATATTAATTTAAACAATATCAATATGAATAATTGTTAAAATCATTTAAACTATTGACTATTTATTTAATTATATTATAATGATTATTATTATATTATTATAAATTTAATTTATATTGAAATTCACGCATTGGATTGATTATCTTAAAGTTATGTAATAATATTGCATAAATTATTCATATGTCATACCACATCATATGGCTTCTATAGCATAATTATATATGATAATGACTATGGGGAATTAAAATCACAAGTCATGTAGTCTAGTAAAAGTATAGTAATAGTGTAAGTATCGAGTAGGTCTAAAATAAGAATAAAAATACTCAACAGAATAGAATTAGAATTGAATATCAATATTTATATTACTGAATATTATATATAATTATCATTATGAATGATTGCAATTTGCACTAAAGAAATACTACACAGTGATAGTCAGAGTTTGAGAAGTAAGTGATTTGTGAAGCTAATGCTGAACTTCTCCCTTTTCAGCCAACAGCTGGTTCCATTCTAAAGTTCAAGCAGTAGGACAAAGAAACAAACTGAAACTGAAGCAGTCTGCATAATATGCAAGATGGAGGTTGGAAAACTAATTTCAAGAGAAGACAATTACATTATTAATAATAAATAGCCTTTAGGTCCTTTCCACTTATTTATAATGGGCCTCATGGTTGATGCCCTAGTCAAAAGAGCATTGCTTCTAAGAAACCTGAGCTAAAGCATGCTTGCTGTTGGGGGTAACATTGACAAAATTAGAAGTTACTGCATAGACTATGGTCAACATACCAAAGGTACTGCAAATGTGAATAAGAAGTAGAAGAACATCAAAACTACTTGTACAAGAAAAATATGAATTAAATTTAGCCATATTATCATTTGAGACCAAATAATCAGTTTTCCACCCCCACTCAAAGCTGATCCAACTGGCCTGCAATCAATAGACCGTTCATTCATGACGCAATGTACTTGTAGCTATATAATAATATAACAGCCACAGTTGTCATTTTACAAAAATGTATTGACACTGTGGTTGTTCTAGGGTACCCCCCTAGAACAACCATATTTTGCATCGCCTTTCAATCCTTCGATAACCTATATGGTAATTTTCCTGAGGGATGTACTGCAGCCTATTTGCATAGAGACAATTTTACCTAAGATGCAACATTGGCCATAAATACATGTAGGTTTGAGAGCTGTTATCTCTAATGTTCTGTTAAACCCATTAATTTTCTAACATCCAAAACTTAATGTATATCGAGTGAACAATGTTTAGTTAGGAAAATTGTTCAAATCCATTTTGTTTAATTTGGAAAAAATAGTGCTCCCTACTCACTACTGTCCACTCAAAAAGTGTGCTGTGGTATTTAGTATTGCTACATGTATTTATAGGGCATTGTTTACTGAATTATTTATTAAACTATCTTGCAAGCAGATTATAGTAATGATGTAATGTTGATACTTTTATGCAGCTCCTTTAGGTTTTGTAATTCTCTAAAAGTTGCATGCTGCAATCTATTCCATAACTGCACACGCTTGTAATCTACAAACTCATACATGCAGCGTACATAGAAATAACAACCACTATGCATGAATATTTTATTTTTCATACATTATTTCATATTTCATGTTTTGTTTGCATATACATGTACATTGTTTGTTGATAATAAAGTATGTTATCAGTTACATTGTACAATGTGCTTGCCATCTAAAGAGGCAAGGCAGTTACGGTAATTCTGCTGAGCCAAATACTCATCTGCAACTGTTTCATTTCTCTGCTGAGCTAGGCATGCAAAGGTGCTGCTATTGCAAGACCTTACATAGGGCTGCACTAGTTCGTCCATGACATAGTTACATTGTATGTTTCAAATAGTTTTCACACCTGCAATAATTACATGTACATAATGTAAATAGAACAGGCCTACTTGGCAAGTGAAGCCCAGTGAAGTGTCTTTTAATTAAAGAATTAACATATATATATTATGTATTTGCTTGCCAAGAGAAAGTTGTAGTGGAAGTCGGCCATTGGGCCCCCAGTAGCCAAATGTCTCAACATGGAGCCCACTCTAGTTTTGACATCTATTGACATCTACATTTTATAATTGATGTCTATTGTACAAGGGTTAGTTAGTGATTGGCAGTACTGTCTTATAGAATACCGGAGGAGAAGTCAAGCTCTTCCATCTTGGGTATAGCTTGAGAAACCCCCCCCCCCCCCCCCCCGTTAGATAAGAGACTTAATTCAATTATATACTTGCATCAAGTATATAATTGAATGCATGAAAGTTCATTTATTAAAATGAATACTGATTTTTAAAATTTCGAAAGCACCATATAATGTTTCATAAGTTGGTAATTACAAAAAGTCACCCACTGGTCCAGCTAAAAATTTGGAAAGTGGAAGCTAGCCATGATTCTTAAAGATGATGGTGACTAATTGTTAAATGAACTCTAATGCTTTAATTTATTTGAAATTCACAGTTCGACGCCCTATTTATAATGCTATTAACCAAATTCTAATGCAAAGCTTACTGGGTTAAAATTAACTGGTCAGATTGTCTCATAGATTATCACTTCTAGTGATAAATGATCACCATTGGTATTAGTTGAATAATCCTGAATGAGTATCTTGGAGTTTCTGCCCTTAATCCTGAGGATTAGCAACGCAGTCAGAGGATTAAAATATTTACATGTACTGTACATGTATATTCTGTGTTGATGCAAGACCTGCTTAAGAACATGAGATCTGTGGCTAGGCTATAGTAATACAGATGCTAATTACACTCACAGGAATGTATGTCTGAGAAAATACATTAATTGGTCTGACTTAAAGTTTATTAAAATACATGAGATGTATCAATGAAATGCAATACTATATATCTCTTTTTTGTTTCCGTACTAGCCGATAGCAATTAGTATTTCTTGTTTTATGCTATGAGTATTATCAAGTCAGCCTTTGCATATCCGTATACAAAGTTGAATGGCATCACTACAGCTCATATATATTTTTGGCACTGTGCAACTACATTGTATGTTTTATGTTTGTATCAGTAATAACTAATAATACAGGGCAAGCTTGTGCGAAGGCCAACAGCAGTCCTGTTTGAATTGTTGCTCGTGTAAATATAATGTAAAATTATTGCACTTGGACATTTACTTAATACTGTACCTATAGACTAAGTATAGCTCAGCTTTGAGTTAATTTGGTGTACACGTACGTTATTACAGGTTCATAGATGTTTTTCTATCTTTGTTAAAATGTAGCTTAAAAGTGCCTAGCCCCAGGACTAAGTGGCAATCGTTCTTCCTCTTAATGAAGCTAAAGTTAATCCCTTTTCTTCAGATAGATTCGGATTCACAAGAATAGCTATTATGGGTGGATTTATTCAACGTATCACAATCACAAACATTGTAGAGGGTAGCTCAGGGTATGCTGCTTTCCAAACATAGTCAAATTTACAACTTCTACAGAGCTGTATCCACTTTAGAAAGGTTAAAATTGTGCTCGACTTGCCGATTGAAATGATATCCTAACTATAATATATTATTATTCCACACGCAATATAATTTTCAGGGTGTCCAAACTCTCACCCGATGCACCAGTGCGTCACTATAGAATATAAACTCTTAAAAGCATGGCTTACACGTGCATCACTGCAGGACTTGTTAGGTTAAATCCTCGAATATAAATTGTTGTTAGACTCAGCATTACTAGATCAACAGTATAAGAAGTGTCAAGTTGAATTGAACATAAATCAAAATATTATTATAAACAGAGTCAGTATGCAAGTTATTGAAAGAGAGCACTTGGGATCGAAGATGATACATACATGTACATTGCAGAAGGATTTGAGATATTAATTCTTGCCATTAACTGAAACTAAAGAAGGGTAAACAAGTAAAAAGGGAATTAAAGACTAGCTTCCTGCATTATTTTTATAACTTTATTTGGGATTATAACTCTTTTCATCTCTCTTTTACTATATTCACAGGAATTATAAGGCCAAGACTGCTGCAGGTGCAACACATTTTCAATGTATATATGGATCGTTGTGCCTTAGAGGTTTTATAGGTTCTATCCACCATGTTTGTCAAGTATGACTTGGTTTTTGATAACTGTATAGGAAAATTGTTGCCCAAAACAGTATAATATTTACCTGTAATTCCACAAAATCTTTCCCTGAAAATTATTATTTATTATTATAAGGATTGCATGTCATCTTATATACATGTACAATGCATTGTACATGTACATGGAATAATTTACACCATTATACAGTACTAGGGCCTCCCCAATTTTGGCACATAAATCAATTTTTTATAGCCAGAATTATACTAACATTGCAAAAGGAAACCACTGTAATATTGTACATGGACAGTTGTCTATGAATGCTTTGCCTCAAAATTTTATAAAATCATTTAAGGGGTAGATAACTCTTTATAATTTGACATACTGTTGTATGAGCTAAGTATTTCCTCTTTAATTGGAATATCGAACGAATTCAATAGTACACCACTAAACATTTAAACTGTAATTATACTAATTATAGTGCACATTGTAAACCTACTTGAAATGATCATCCTCGTTCTTATGGCTATACACTATTCAAATAGTGAATTCATAACACACGGAGAGTGATAGTTTGGAATTGTCTTCTCATACTAACTTCTAATATTCAGGTTTATTGCAAAACTTTTGCTTCAATCGGTGGCAATTTTATCCTTATCAGTAACACAAGATAGATAGAATGATAGACAAACATCGAGAAGACAACTTGGCATTAGACGGTTCATCAGCAGATAGTGTACGGATAAAGCTTCTCAAATTTGTGGAAGGGAATTGTTGCAATAAGACAAAAAAACTCCCCTTGCCTAAAATTTATGTCGCAGACATGGAAGCGCAGTAACAATTGCTACAAGATGTTTACGTGTAGTAGTATGTACCATATTGATGCTACCAAAAGTTTAACATGGCAGATATCAGAGTAAATTCAACCTACATGTACATGTACATGTGACAAATCTGCTAACTTATTCATGCAAATGTTAGTTCAAATGTATGGTGTACTATACAGAGGAACAGGTATGTGTGCGAGTAGGTTTGAGTGTACGCATATGCTCGAACAAAATTACCGTACATTTGCTCTCCGATAGCCACTGTGTATGCGCTTATTCTCTCATGCATTCAAATATTACATGTAGGCCTACGCTTATAATTTATATGTAGATGTAGATGTAGGTGTAGATGAAGGTGTGGATGTGGATGTGGATGTAGATGTAGGTGTAGGTGTAGATGGAGGTGTGGATGTGGATGTGGATGTAGATGTAGGTGTAGGTGTAGGTGTAGGTGTAGGTGTAGGTGTAGGTGTAGAAGTAGATCTACGTCTTCGGCTATGCTCCTTTTCTACGAATGCATCTATCAAGTCTTATCTTTCTTCTCTGCCTTCTCTCATTCCTTTGCCATGACTGTATGATGTCATAAAAGTTCAGGGTTGTCAGAAGCCTTGCAAAGTTTAAAAGGATCAGTGCAGTGCATGATATAATATTATAAATATGCATGTTATTGCATGTACAGTCATACACTTGTGCAGAATCATCCTCTCTATATTCTATTGTTAAGACAACTCCAAAAATTACAATGAGCTAACCAGTTCAACTATTTTACATGTACATACTTAACGCATCCTACTTCTTGATAGGCATCATCATCATCATACATATAAATGTACATGTATGTGCCAGCAGAAGGTATTGACTGCATTTACAAGCATGTCATATGATGCATTATATATTTTGACTGATTAAATTAGGTTTTTTTTTTGGAATAATAGCAGTATTATTGATGGCATTACTAACTATTGTGGTAGTTGTCTTCCCATATTCATATTATTTTTGTCAACTTAATGAGAGGATAACTTCAAAACTTTTTATGTGAGCTAGTTCATTGTAACACGCTAGATTGCCAGGATAAACTCAGGCTAACTCTACCCGTGAAAGCATAGGGCAGTTAGTAATTATTTGAAGCTTTAACCCATAATACAGATTATATTAATTAATACCCTTTGATGTATAGATCTAATGCTGGCATCTCTGTAACTCTATTATATAAGTAGTTTAAGCTTTTTTCTCTTAACCTAATATACCCTTTTAGTTTTTTCTCTTTGAAGTATGTATGGACATACATCGAAATATTAGGAGTCAATAAAAATATTAAAAAATGCGTCTCGTCTTACTATTCATTATTAAGATACTTGCTCACACCAAAATTTTCCAATAGGACAGTTAGCTGTTTGCTTGGTATCCCAATCCTTCCAACAGCACTTTTCACTGAATATTTTTTGGAAAAATTTAATGCAATGATTTCCAATTTAGTTACATTAGTCCATATTGCTTGACCTCCAAGCTCCTGTCTTGTTTTTTAAGTTAAACTACATATTCAGCAGAAATCTTTTATTCTCAATAAAAAATCTTTAGTTGCCAGGTTCTGCATTGAGGTGAAGACAGAATATGTTGATAGTTAAGTGTGTTGGATGAGAAAGCAGTAGTGTCTAGTTTTACGTGCATAAAATATTCCATATGAGGCAAATTGCTTTGGCGAAAAGTATGCCTTGGAATAAAACTACTTGTACCTGTAGAATTGCATGATTTTATATGAGTAGGCTACAGGCTTACATCTGATATCTTTAAGCCTACACAAAAAATTAAAATATCTCCCTCAACCTATAGCAAACAGCAGAACTATGTGACGAAATATTATGTATAAATGGCAGAAGCATAAATTTCTGTATTTAGATAATTATGTTACACATGCACATGATTGTGGTATTACTTGGCTAATTTAAATAAAAGTGAAATTTGTATGTGTTTTTATTTTTTATCAACTCCCCTTTTATTGGTATTAGCACTTTACACTTATGATTTGGGTAATGCTACTATTTGAATAGCTCAAATCAAAGTGAACACTATCTCCTAGGAAGTTGGTGATAGGAACACTCTAAACATACACAAACATAATCATACATGTACATATTATATCAACATCATAAGACAACTCCAAATTTGCACAAAAACTTGAACAACACAGATTTTATAAATCAAGAAGACAATGCAATTAGCTCACTCCTGGCACTATGTAGCCAACATGGTTTTACCAACTTTCACTTCAAAAATCTTCAAAAGTGCATGTGTGCGTCATGTACATTGTAGCAAGCCAAAATAAACCATTGGATGATAAATTTTAGTTTAAAATAATTTAATGTTCATTACTGTATAATACAATGTAAATGTGTGTATAGTTTCTAAAGTTAGTAATACTGACACTGCAATAATTTTAAATATAATTCCACCAATGGTACAACATGTACTTTGTGCTGTTATATGTTACACAATAGCTACTGTATATCTAACATAGTTTTCATGACACCCAAGACTGCCGTTTAGATAAAATAATATCCAATAAAAATTCTAAAAGCTAGCAGACACACAATTAGTGCTTCATACATGTACATGTAAGTTATCTTTACCATGTGAGACTTGAATGCAAAACAGCAGAATTAGTCAGTCATAGCTTAGCGCACATTATACACAAGTAGTGTAGACAGTTTAGATGTGCATTCAGCTTGCTAAAATCTAATATTTCAGCTTAGACATTCACTCTGCATGCATTATCTGATCTACTGTAGCAATTAGCCTGGGCACCAGGCCAACAAGTCTAAGCCAATCAGCAAGTACAGCTTTAGTTCAGTCTTGTGGTAGTGTGCTTTGCAGTTTTGCATCTCTTAACTACCCCATGATAGTTTAAATATTATATGTTTATGGAGGTATCAAGTAAATGCTAACATAGTTTGCATTCAGAAAAAAATTTTTACGTGTAAATTTTCAGCACAGCGCAACTTCAAGTTATGATTATTTGAATGTAGGCAGTAACCAGTTTCCCAATGGAAACAAAAACATTGAATATCATCAGTAGAGAGTCACAGTAGAGCGCTTTTTAATTTGAAATATACATGTACATGTATATTAGTGATGGGCAGTTATGGAGGTAGGAGATAGACTGATTTCTGTGTGATTCACTGTAGTTTAAACAACTGAGATATGATATTCATGGATCCTTAGTCTCTGCAGAAGACGATAGGATGGCAACTTTTAAGAAGTAGCCCAGTGAGGCATGTGTGTGTGTGTGTATACGTGCATAGCTCAACTCAAATACATTGTAGAATCAACTCAAAAGTAAAATCACAACAAAACTTTGCAGATGCCAACTTGTAGTGTATTTATCCATAAATTGCAGTGAGTAAATTATTTCATTATTAAAATATTTGACATTAAAATGCCATGCGAGTTATTGTTTAGGTGAAAATAAATTAAAGAATATTTAAGTGTTAAATCTACCAATAGCTGTTGCAAAACTACATCAAGTAAAGTCTAGTTATGACATTTTAAGTGGAAAACAATTCATAGTTTGCATTAGACTATAATATATGTACAGTGACATGCACCAAAATCTTCATATAAACTATGTATGTTCATGTCGTGTAAGGAGAAAGTTTGAGTTTTTGCCAGCAAAAGTGATTATTTTAAGTGTAAAAAGACAGGTCCATATTATGTAGTCCAAATTTGTAAGTGAGTTCGAGTTCGGGTAGCTTTGGTTCCAGAGAATGCGCAGTGCATGTAGGGCTAGATTAGAATTTGCGGTATTTCTGTCTGCATTGCTTAGGGGTGTGCTTTCCTCTGCGAATGCAGGCTTTAATCAATTTCCTTTTTCGTCTTTTGTTTTTCTTTCCCTTGCTCCCTGACTGGTTTGAACATGGTGCCTAAAAGCATGAAAAACATAATCAATACCATTTGATTTAGTTACCAGCGCTAATAATTCTGCACACATTCAATCATCTAAAGTATGATAAATATTATAGAAATTGATTCACTGATATACTGAAAATGATACTAAATAACGTGCTATCAGCTCACCGTTAATCCACATGACATTGTTTCGAAGTTGTCCCCGTGGCAGGTGGCTGCATCATGTTGGTGGGACCCACATGAGGTACTACATCTCCTTGTCCTTGTTTTAGAGCCCCCTCGGCAGGTGGCAGAGCAGCTACCCCAATTTCCCCAGGGACACCACTTGGCAACCGGATTTGGGCAAGCCTGAAACACAAACACACTAGTGAATCTCAGGTTCAAGATACAGTACATGACTGGACAAACGCTCATACTTCTACCTAAAGGTCACTCTTATTATATCCTATTATTGTTCCATGTACTTTCTTTCTAAAGTAAGCATTTAAATATGTTTTGGAGATTTGACGTAAGCTCAAAAATAATTGTCTAGTTATTGATTAAGATTAACACGGGAGAATCTATCAGCAAGGGCAAAAGTTACTAACGTTACAAGAAGATTCCCCATGTTTGCATCCATATAAACGTGTTAAATCAAACTCTGCACTTACATTGTTGGAGCAAGAAACAGTTCTGGTCTTATGAGAACATCCACGGCATACTTCTGTTACCACGCCTCCACCACATGTTTTACTACATGATGAAAGTCTGTCCCAATTAAGACAATTATCACATGTTGATGGTTTTGGTGTTGTGTCTGTGGGGCATGCTTTTACTTCTACCATAATTTTCAAATCATCATTTCGGTTGCTTGAACAAAGGCTTTCATACCCGGAGCAAGTAACTTTTATTGCATGATCATCATGCACCTCATAATCTGCAATAAACAAAAGGGAACTCGGGTTAAAACCGTGAAAGCAAAATTGTTACGTTTATTCTATGATACGTTTTTTTCTGCATGTATACACAATTGGCCAACATGCTGTCAGTAAAGGTGATGAATTATATAAGCAATTGCCTTACCTCCTATTTGCGCATTTGAAGGATCATCGACGCGAATGCCGAAGACACCAGTGCCTGGAGCTGGGAAGTATGGGCAAAATGGATCATGTTTTTTTAATGGGTATGTCACATCTAAGTTATTTTTGTGTCCTGGTTTTCCAGAAGCCGGGTTTAGTGTATCCCAATCTGTAAAAATTTGTATGTACCATATGCATATACTTGTACCTGTACATATACTTTCATTCAGTAAGTCATGTACTAGAATATACATGTACATGTAATATGACTGTTATAGTATATATTATGCTATGACTTAATTGAAGACATTCCAAAGCTAGAATTCACATTTTCAGATTTACATTGTATGATACATTCATTTGGGTGACTGAATGTAAAGATGTCAGCTATTGTACATGTGAATAAGGGTGGAGTTATATGTAAAAGCCATTGCATATTACCATGTTGTAATGTCGAACATACAGAAGCAACAGTTTTTTCCTAATGTAAATGTACATGTTGTCTCCAGTCATTTAAAACTGTGTATTGGAAAAAGTAGTGCAAATAATTGATATGCAGTCATATTTCAAGTATAAATTGCAGTACCTGTTTCGATTCTATGATAATTAGACACGGAGAGTTAAATGTATACAATGTACTTACCGTGGGCCTTGCATACACCACCCTTAGGGTTATTTGTTGCTCCCAGAAAATAGTCATTATCTCCGCCATTGGCTTTGCAAGCAGGAGTAGGCGTGTACTCTATGCAGACCCTTCTCTGACTGTTACTTGAATCGCAGTTGTCAATAGTGTAGAACCTAAAGCAGGATTCCACTGCCCGGCAACTCTTGACTGGTAGATAATAAGAAAATGACTATTTTATTAATTGTGCATTCGCTGAGAAAATTTAGAATGATGAATTAGAAAGTTGTATATTAGCTGTATATACATTGTATTTAGAATTGGCACTTGGAAACTTCATGCTTCTAAAGATAAAAATACGACTTATAGTAGCTCCTGCACTTTATAGAAATTTGATGAATTTATGCCTATATAAAGCAATTCAACTCAATTTGGGATAGATTGACCAGATGTAACACTCACAGTCATTGCTAGCGTCAATCTCCAACAGACATACAGCTACCAATACTGCTACCAACACACCTACAAATGAAAAAAATAAATTAAATATCAACTTAGCATTAATTACCAACAGAATTTATGCCAAAGATATCTATTAACCTAGAATATACATATAGTTACATTCAGCAATCTACTTTAGAAATAATACCACATGCAAGCAATATCAACTGTGTAACCACTACAATATCGCTATTAAATTTAGAAGTAAAAAATCAATAAGTAATAATAAGAAATTGCCAGATTGTATTTACTGACGTGAGATTGGTCCAGCCATCTTCTACGTTGTTTCTTCTACCAGTACTAAAGCAGAAATGTGATTTGATATTGGGAAGGAGCTGCTTATATACCCGCTAGCACCACAAATCCACCAAAACATATGTGACGAATTTTACTTGTCAGTTGTAGATGGATAATAATCCGTTAATACTGGTATATCTTCTGTGGTAGGATCTATGATCAATTGATTATGACTAATGTTGTGACTGTTACATGTATAACCCTTGGCAAATACCTCACCATCCTAATCACTGTCTTATCGTAAAATTGTAAAACCTACACTAAACAGAGTTTTACATATAGCCTTAGCCGGTACGCTGCATAAACCGAATTGTTGGGACAACTAGGATGTGCCCTCGAGAATCCATTTCATAGTTGATATTGGTCAGAGCAAATTCAAGAAGTCACCTGATGATTCCAGTGGCTGCCTTCATTTATATTTAGTTTTGGAATTGCATAACAGTGTATGAGCAGATAAATCTGAAACAACAAGGAGTTGTCTCCACCTCTACTTTAAACAACGGGAAAGGAAATGGCTGCAAAGTCAGCAGAACTTTTAGAAATCATCTACTCTTTTTCTATCAGGTTTAAACTGTGGTACATACTTACTTTACAAAGACTATAGTAAGTGGTTGCATTCGAAATTAGTTTGATCAACCTGTTGATCAACAAAGGATTACTAATTAAAATAACAGGATTAATCGTCTACATGTTGTATCAATGAATGATCTATGGACCCCCACCATTTTCATCAGCAGGCAACTCTTTGTGCAAAATAGGTTTCTGTTACTAGTGACACTCAATATTAGTAAGACAAATGCATGTAGTGTTAATTTACTAAGATTGTGTACCAGGATTTAGCCTCTATGTGCAAGAGGAGATAACTTAATGCTATTACTTACTTAATGTATTACGTACACCTACACAACATGTACATGCGTATTGCATATTATGAAACTCTATAACTCATCTCAATGATTTCATAACTTAACGTAGACAGATGTAAATGTTAATATCAAGGAATTAAGTATGATATCCTACACTAATATACTGCATATGACGTGTACAAGTGAGATTGGGTGGTAGTTCTTATTGTATAACCAGTCAACTACAAGTGTGAGGAGGGAGTATTATATGAATACACTAGCTCCTGTCTGGAGTAGCTTTCTCTTCAGGGAGTTACAGGTCATTCCTTGTGATCTAAAATGTTGAATTGCCAAGAATCACATTAAATTTTGCTATTTGCTTAGGCTAAACAAGAATTTTGGATCACAATGTAGAATTGTCGTTACAATTAGGCCGGCAACAATGAATCGATAACGATTCTCGATACGATTAATTTGCAGCATTTTCAATATCGATTTATTGCACTCAATTTTCGATTCTTGTTGAATATATAATTAGTCTTGGGAATCCCAAGTTATCACCATAGCATGGTGGCAGAGTGGTCATGGGTTCGAATCTCAGTGAAGCACAATTTTTTTCTAGTAATTTTGTTGGCAATAAGTGGATAGCTATAAAATACATCATGTGCTAAGATGTATTACTAATATAAGTCTATAATTATGTAAATGCCCCAAACATGCAATTTGTATTTGATATTCTACACAATTAAAAGAGTGTGCTTCTGGAATCTACTCATTCTACTCTTTTTGGTGATTCTAAAATGGAATTATCAACTCAATTACTACAACTGACAATGTTCTAAAATACTGTTGCGAAGAACTACCGCAACGTAAATGGTGTCAGGGTAAATGATTCAAATAAATAGCAACATTGATAGTTGTGCTCACTGTCTTCATTCACTGCTTGCTTGGGGTGACAGTAACACACTTGCCTATTGTTGTACTACATAGTTGCATTATTTCAGTAAAATTGTGAGATACTGTGATTGGTCTGATTGACCTCACTAGTGTATTTTCTGTTAATTTTGCGCAATGAAGTATCAAATCGAAAAAATCGAAAAAGTTAATTGGCAGAATCGAAAAAATCGAAACAGTATTTTGTGAATCGTTGCAGGCCTAGTTACAATGGTAGGTCAAAGTAACATAATAATATAAATGGTGTCATAAATATTACCCAATAAGATGAATGTTATGATTGCCGTTACAGAACTATTTACATTTGATTTGTTATTATACCAGAGCAGTGCTATTTGGGTCAATATTATATTATTATGATCGTAACATAGTGTAATATGGGCCTTTTAACCCATTAGGTCCTATACCGCCCGTTGCCGCCCTGGCAACTTTTTCCTGTAACGCCCGTAGCCGCCCGCTCCACTGAGGTTTCACTTTCATTTCTGTATGAGCTTTTATCCAGCTGAAACTGCTATAATAATTGGTTGCTAGGATACTAGAGCTATCCAGCAGTATTCTAGGAGTAGAAAATTATATAGGTCAGATGAGAAAATTTTGAGAACAGCGTGTTTGAAAATTGGAGATTTCACCGCGATGGCTGCTTCCATTTGAACATTGCCAATGATTGATAATGACATTGCTGGTTGTGATAGAGCTTGTGATTATAGCTGATTGAGAGTATGTAAGTATTATGACAGCTATAAAGCATTTGCTCAGCTATTGGAATAAAAATTACAGAAATAATCATAATGGGGATCAATGTTCCAGCTATTACTATCACACTAAATCACTCAATGGTTTTGATGAATAATCCAGGATAATTCTAGCATCTTAGTAGCAGAGTTAAAACATAATGCCCTATTGCTATAATTATTATAAACATGTAGCTAGTCCCAGGCTAGTGGCCTTGCAGATTTATTTATTTATTATTATATTTATTTTATTTCTATATTTATATCTGCTGGCTACTAGCTGGTACTCTGGACTGGCATACACAGTACATCTTACAATTATTTACTCAATCTTATGACATGGTCTAAAACTACCAGAAATAATAATATACATGTAGGCCTATGTTATATTAGTAGATATTTTTCATAAGGTCATCTAACAAGTTCTAAATTTAGAAGGGGCATGGCCTATAGTCTGTGTATATGCAGCATGTCCACTTCCTGGTTATAGTAGTTCTACACGACTGTGTACCCTCTTCCTCTGTTTCTACATCTAATGTACAAGCACAGGTTCACAGGTTCCATGCAGGTAGCCAGGTATCATTATTCATTTTCTGGTTAGTAGTGGGAACTCATTTCTGCCCTCTGTGTTATTTGTACTTCTAATAGTACACAGTTGATGTCCTAGTAGACTAGTAGGAACATGTGCATCTAGGTGGCCAGGTACCATTGTTCACTTCCTGGTTAGCAGTGGAAACTCATTCATACGCCTTTTGTAATCTGTACATGTACTGGTACACAGTTAGTGTTTTGGTAGCTCAGTAGGTGCAGATGCTTGTACATGTAGGTGGTCAGGCAAAAACATTCACTTCCTAGTTCATAGTTTCTCACCAGTATTTTTTTCTGATATTTCGTACATGATTCCATGTTCAAGTCGCCTAGTACGGAAGCCCAAGTGTACATGTATGTTGCCAGACAACCAACCATCTAGTTAGTCACTTTTGAATTATCCATAGTTCAGACTACATTATATAGTACACAGGTTCACTTGGTAGCAAGTTCCAATATCATTGTTCCTCTTCTTGTTCTGTTGTGCTCACACACCAGCCTAGTAGTTAGACCCTTCCTTCTGTAAGTACATGTACTAGACTGACTGCCACTGGCTCTGCAATCATTGATCTTCCCAGTGTAGGTCCTATGTGCTGTGTGGAGGCTACATGCACTAAATTTACAAGCTTATAGCCAGCCTTGTAGTTATGAATCAAGCTTTACCCCATATACTCTCTCTAATTGCACTTGTACCTGTAAGTGCACAGCTATCATGTTCACTTTCTGGTTAGAAAGTTAGTACCAGGTTCACTGTTATAGTAACCTAGCAGACACATATGCATGGGGGGAACAGACTAAGAATTCACTTCCTGGCCAATAGTTTCTAATTCATAAGATTATTTTTTACCCAAAATTTTGTGTAAATTATTATTATTTATTTGCACAGGCAAAGGTAGAGGTACTAACAGTAACAAGCCATGAACATTGATCCCATCATTAGCAGGCATTGCTTGTGACATTACTTTTCCCTGTCATTTGCCACATGCATATCCACCTGTTATATTATTCTGTTTCTAATATTTATGTACATATTATATGTAGCTACATACCATCTTCTCAACTGTATGACATATTTTATATAATACCATATTATTTTTATCTGCATTGCACATACTAATTTTTCTGCTTTTGTATAACCATAAATAGATCACATGTAAACATTGTGATGTAGTATTGGTTTTATAAGGTAGCACCTCTAATATTATATGACATAAAACAGTTCTATTATACAATGTACATGTACTTGTATAAAATGTATTCATGGTAATTTTCAAATCGACATACCCAGAAACTCTTCCTCTGTTGAGCATTACACATAAGACTTGGAGAGCTATTACATATATCAAATTGTAGAGAATTTTTTGCAGATTCAGAATAAGTAAGAAAATAGAATACATCTAAGAGAGAATTCAAATTAGAGGATATGATATGTGAGCCCTTAGCCTTGTGCTTTGAGGGATATGATAAAAATAATATAGCTAAAGTTCATTGCCCTCTTGGATGTTCAATATAGGTAGCACAAGGTTGGAACACATGTCAAAATGTAGAGAATTTTCTGCTGATTTGAAATATATGCATATGTGTATATGAAAATGTTGATATTTTTAACACAAATTGCATAACAATGAATCTATGTCCATAAGCCTGCTAAACAATGAATTCTCTTAGGACAGAAATGCCCATTGAATTAGAACACAATAGGACCTAATGGGTTAATAGGCATAACATAAATTTTTTTTTGTAAGTCTGTAATACCCTTAGGAGGCTTATATTGGTACACTTTATGCTTGCTTGTACGTCCTGGTAGGATAATCTTTTAGTATTTTGGCAAAGCAAACTTTTGGATTGAGATTTCAGAAAGGGCCTTGTACAGTATATCCATGTTAGCCTAGCTTAAACGAACTAGTTGAAAAGCAGCTGGTACTAAGGCTATGTCAAATGTTCACATGGAATCATGTACCTATCTACATGTACTAAAGTCACAAAATTACTGTCATATGTCACAATAATAGTGACTAAGCTTTACTTAGCAAAGATTAGCAAAAAATCTTATTATATAGATAAAAAATAATAATATACCACATCGAGATTTACCAAGTTGTCACCTAGGATGACATAATCATATAATGCTATGTGATGGATTTAGTCAATATTAAACCTAAATTATCACAAAATTTAGGTGTGTGATCATGCATGCATATCTACCCAAAAAATTATCTCAGAGATAACATTCGATTTCAATCTATAATGATAGACAATTTTTTGTAAAAATTTAAAATCATTGCATGTAAAAGCGATTTTAGCAGTTTATTCATTTTGCCTACATCAAGCATAATATGCATATGCAATGTAGCCTCTTGTATTATACTGTTTGTAACCTTCAGCAGAGTGTGAATACCACCTAGTTTCTAAAAAACAACAACTCAGTCCTGGAGTGGCCGAACTCATCGGAATAGTGGAGTGACCACGTTTGTTCACTTATTACATCACTGTATCATGTCATTACACAATTCTAATTGGGTTCTAGTGTTCATGGGTGGCACAAACATGTGCGTATACTTTAGATAGTGTCTAATTGACCTAAGTCCCAGGCACAGGCCAACTTGCTAAAATATTTTCCAGAACACATCTGTCACAGAGTTGCAAACACACTGGTCGGGGCCGAAGGTAAAATCCTCATTGTCATGCTAAATACCCAGGTATGCTGATGGGCTGGGATAGTTTCGCCCAGCCAAGCAAAATACCAGGTCCATAGCCCTTTTGGCCTAGGCCTGGCGACCATCTTGGGATTTTTATTTGTAACCCGATTCCATCCCAGAGGTCGCAAACGCACTAAAGATTGATGTGTTTTTAAGCAAGGAACTTATTTTTTTTACATCATTATATAAAAAATGGGCAAACACCCTAATGCATTTAAAAATATTGATTCTGTTGGCTTTTAGTTTTGAAAGATATAGTAGACTTATGTAGTTAACTAAGAAAAAGTTTATTAAAAGAAAGCTACTCAGCCCGGACCTAGTGTTTGGATCACTGGAAACTTTGATACCTGCAACGTCATTAGTGGCATTAGAAAGGGCATCCAGCCTAAAAATGCTCCTGTGCTGTATTAGCATCTATATTGTAGCCGTAAGTAACACTATTATTAGAATGGGATAACAAAAATTTATCAAAAGATTGCATACTGCCCTGTAGGCTAAGTCTAACTAGTAGGAAACTTTGTGGTGGAGAGTGAGTTGCGTTACCAGAGTCTGTCAGCTCATCCCTAACTTACATTAATTTTTTGTGTTCAAATTTCTGCTCTAAATAGGTTTTAAACTTACTGTGTGCTGAGCACGTGTATATAATGCACATCTCTTGTATACCTCAGTGATTCCTTACTGAACATCACGACATGTTTTTTGCGGCTATGTGCTCAATTATGACCAGCTCAATATATTGCATAACCTCTAAATTTAATTCAATCTGACATGTGCAGAAATATTCTTTAGCTATTGGGGAAACTCATCTGTCTCAGATACTGTAGTTTATGCTTTTAGCCTACACTAATTATATGTCATGGATGAATTCCAGCAACCCAAACATTACCACCTCACAAGCAGAACTCTGCATGATTTCTTACTACTGACAGATGTACATGTAGGTGCATGTGCTACAGTAGCAAATATGGAATATAGACAGTTATGTAATTTTATTTGCGTTAACATAGAAGCTTATATCAGCACTGATCATTTTTTCGTTGACTCAAACAAAATTCAAGATTTGACGATGGGTTCCTCAACTGACCAAAAAGTTAATTAGCATTAAGTATTCCCAATCTGTCTGGAAATCTTCTTAAGGATTCATAATTTTTATGTTGTGACAGAATACTAATAACAGATCAAAAGAAAACATTTCCTTGCCGTGGGAGAACTAAAATTGATGTTTTTTGTTTACACTGAAGATGGCGTGGGTAAAAAATGAGGAAAATAAGCCATATTATAAGGATTAAAGGAACGATTTATTGATATAATTATTAGCATACTTGTCACTGATATGCTATGCATATTTAGCCTAGCCCATTTAATCTTTCATAATACAAGTCATACTATTAGTATATGCCAGTTTTAGTGTGTGTCAAAAGACTTCAACATGGGCATACATGTATTTCAATAATACAATGTACACTGCACACATGCTGTATAACAAGAAAGCACTAGTACATGTATCTGTATTTGAAAATATTTCATCTACTGGCAGCAAGAAACTCTCGATTTCAGACCTTCTTTGGTAAACTGGTAATCAGGTTGTTAGAGTCAACCAACTAAATAGTAGAAATAGGACTTATCTATACACCGAAATAGGTCAGAGCCACTGCTTCCCACAACTCTAAGGTGAAAGAGAGGCAGAAATTGAAAACACCCGAGTATCAATTTTCATGCAGTACTGCTCTGTTTTGATGTTGCTAATATAGGCCTAGCGCATATCATACAGCGTCTAAGCGCACATATTGGTTCAAGTTCACTTTGAATTAGCATGTATTATTTTCTTAATTTTCACAGCAATAATGTGCTTCGTGAACTTTATTCTCTCCTCCATTACAATTTTTGACTAGCATTTTTTCCTGTACACAAAAAATTGATATGGCATGCATCTCTTACACAACTAAAGACCAACAAATACCAGGTGCCTGATTATTTATCACCTGAGCTAAAGTTTATGACTAAAATACCTAATGAAATCTTTGGATAATCTACAGGATTAGTTTTAATCCTTATTGGCTCACACAAGGAAGTCACTGCTACAGATTTATCATTACTGTGGTCAAAAATTTGAATGTTCAGAGGATTTGCCAATTACTGATAGTTGAACATTTATCTCAGCTTATGATGGGCGTGTAACAAGCTTGCATTAAAGCTGTCGATGCCATAATTAGGTTGAATACAGAACTATGTACATACATGTAGGATTAGTTGGCTAGCACCTACCAGTACATACACACACTGACAGTAAATTCCATGATTTAATACCTGATAATTACAAGCTGTGCTAAGATTTGCTGGTACCTAGTGCCACCAATGTGTTGACCATTACACAGTAGAGGGTAGCTGTCTTATAACCATCCTACATGTATATTCGATTACAACTCTGTAGCGAATTCAGTCAACCAACCTTCTTTAAACTGTGTTTTTATCACTACTGCAAAAATAGCATAATATTATTATAACTTACTGTACATTAACTTGTAACCAATGATCTACAAAATATAATTATTATATTTGCTCATCTACGTTGAGTTTTTTAATACTATAACAATACACATGCAGCACTCAGCAAATGAGCACCTACACAATCATACAGATGTACATCTACAATGCACATCTACTGATATAATTACAGAATGTATGCTACATAGACATGTATTATAGTAAGTATATTGGGATGATCATTATTGTCTGCATTACATCAATACTTTGTGCATGACTAAGTTGTGTACAAATGGTGTAGGAGAGAGCATTCAACCTTTGACAAGAAAAGAATAAATCCAACTTTAACTACTGGAGCCAAACTAATGGGGAAGGACAAGCTGAATAATAATAATAATCCTTCAGTTACTCCCTCTTCTTCCCGATTATTTGGAATGGAAATGGCCAGTCGGGATATAAAATTTACTCTACTTGAGTATAATGGCCATTAATATGAGTTATGTATATACCTCACAGCTGATCCGTGTTATATTACAATTATCACTACTATCATTAGCATACATAAATCATGGACTAGCAAAAGTACAACTTGGCCATGTTTCATGATTTAAAAGTTTCTAAGGGTTAGAAAATGTTCAAGTTCCTGATCAATTGATATACATGTATGTAGTGTATGCAATAAATAACCGGCTACTAGGCTGTACTATAGACTGTAATCTAGTAGGCCTAGCATTTTATTAATGTCCAGTCTCAAATGTCCACTTAGATAGAACAAGCTATGGTAATTGCTGGACCTGGGGAGGGGAGGTGACTGCTGTACTTATATTAAAGTCAGTACCAGTTTTATGCTGTATGTAAATAATATGATATAAATCTGAATAAAGATCCAGCTTAGCTTAGTTCTAATAGGTGAGTGCTTAAACATTAATTTTGGAACTTGCAAAGATTCCTCAGTATTTCCTGCTTTCATAGTAAATCTACATGTACATGAAAATGTATATGTTTGACTGTAATGATTGTTTAGTTGCCGACTCAATAGGTCTTTCTGGGTAGGCTGTAGCACCATCAACATTTCAGAATCAGGTGTCAGACATAAGTAAAGACATGGTTTTGTTATTCTTATTAAATAAATTGTTCTATCACAATTTTATATTGAGTATAATTTGTGTAGGACATATACATTTGATACTACACATTAACGTACCCTATGTAGATTTCCCTAGTGGATTACCCATATTTAAACTGAGTACAGTCACGCAGGTAATTTATTGCAAGTATATACCATTTAGAGTGGTACATGTAAGTAGATGTAGTTGAGCTTCTTAGCCTGTAAGTTATTGCATACACTGCGTATGGCGTGAACTTGAATATTTTCTAATCCTTGGAAACTTTTAAATCATGAAATATGGCCAAGTTGTACTTTTGCTAGTCCATGATTTATGTATGCTAATGAACGTCGCGATAATCGCAATATAACACGGATCAGCTGTGAGGTATATACAGATACATAACTCATATTAATGGCCATTATACTCAAGGGGAGTGAATTTTATATCCCAACTGACCATTTCTATTCCAAATAATCGTGAAGAAGAGGGAGTAACTGAAGGATTAGCATTATAATCCAGCCTGTACTTCTCCCATTAGTTTGGCTCCAGTAGTTAAAGTTGGGTTAACTATTTCCTTGCCAAATGGTTATGGCTCTATCTGGACCAATATGTACACAATTTAGTTGTGGATCCATATATATCAAGATGATAATTTTATGGACAATCTTAGCTCTGGCTGACATTCAAGCGCACAGCGCGTTACAACTACAAAAGTTTACGAGAATGGTTCACGATATTGTACAGGTTATGTCCATGTAGCACAATTATGTGATATGATGTCGTTAGACAAGGAATTCATTTTTTTGAGATATAAATTCCTTGCATAAAGAACATCATGCATGTATATAAAACTGGCCAAACAATATAACTATCTCATAGTACATGCTGTATTTACAAACACAATGTAGCTAGCTGGACATGTATTATAATACTGTTAGTTACAAATCAATGTAAATTATACAATGTTTTTGCAGTAGTGACACAGTAGTGACAGTGATAGAAACAAAGCTTGAATACAATGTACAGGTACATGTAAGTACAGTTGTGATTGAATGTAGGATGGTAATATGACAGCTACCCTCTACTGTATTTAATGGTCAACACATTCTGTGGCAGTAGCACTAGCCACTAGCACATTCTGACACAGCTTTGGATTATCAAGTATTAAATCATGGAATTTACAGTCAGTGTGTGTAAGTACTGTTGAGTGCTAGCCTACTAATCTTATGTACAATGTACGTGTGTATATACATTGTATTTCTTTACTATGCTGTTGAAAGCTTTAATGTAAGCTTGATGCACACCCATTATTGGTATAGGCAGATATAAGTGTTCAACTATCAGTAATTGGCAAATTGTCAGAATATTAGAATTATTGACCAGCCAGATGAATCTGGTGCAGTGACATCCTTGTGTGAGCTAATAAGGATTAAAACCTATACCTAGGATTATCTTGGATTATCTAACTCAAGTCATAAAATTTCAGCTTAGGTGACAAATAATCAGGCATTTTCAGTGATATTTGGTTTGGTTGTGTAAAATATGCATGTATCCGTTTCCTTATTTACAGGGAAAGGAGTTAGCCAAACACTACAATGAGGAGAGAATAGAGTTCACATCACACAATGATTGCTGTGAAAATAAAGAAAAATAATAAGTGCTAAATCAAAGTCAGCTTGTACCATTAGATCTCAGTGGAACTTATAAACACAGCAGCACTGCATGAATATTGATTCTCAAATGTTTCTAGTTTTGGCCACACTTCAACCTTAAAACCAAAGTTGCGATTTACATCTGAACAGCTGATACCTAATTACAGTGTAAATACGAGTCCTGACAGTAGAGCAATAGCTGGCTGACTCTAACAATGGTCATCTACATTGTACATGTCCATGATTGTGTAATTTAAAACATTCCTACGTGTAGGTGTAGAGTGCTTTGTCATCAATGGATGAAGGATTGTTTTAAATGCAAACTCTAGTTCTTTGTTGTGAAAGCATTTTGTTGCAATTTGATTAAAGTTAGACTAATAATATTATGGGAGATTAAATGGGCTAGGCTAAATATGCATAGCCTATTAATTACATGCATATCAATAAATCATACCTGTATTAATTATAATTTAGTGTGTTTTCCTAAGTTTTGCAGGTGCCTGTGCCATGTTCAGTGTAAACAAAAACCAAATCTAAGGCATGGAATGGCTTACTTTTGAACTCTTACATGTATTCTGTTGCAACACTAGAAATACCAATCTTTAAGCAGATTCTCATACATTGCTGGTTAACAAAGAATGGCAACACTATGACATCATTTAATACTGATTTATTTTATGGTCAGTTTTCTAGAATCAATGTTAAATCTTAATTTTGTCATGATTTAATGACGTAATATAAATTAGTCAAATACTGTTACTAATACAATGAAATTTTTATGGTAACAAAGTTGAGAATGCATAACAGTTTTTCCTTAGGAGCAATGCGGCGTTGAACTGCCTACCAGCACATGTCACATTCTGTGAATAATATACAAAAATGTATTTCACCAACCAAATTTGCTTGACTTACAAAATCACATTATACATAGTTTTTTCCTACTGAAAAATGCAAGCACATGTTTTATGCTCATAAAAGTGGAAATCACGAAAAATTAATTTAGGAAATTATTTGCATGCTTAATAAAGTTTTATAACATGACTGTATATACAGTGTATATTGTACATGTACATAATACATGCACATTCAATGCACATTTATCCTTATTTATTAAAAGTTTTATTGGGTTCTTCAGGATGAATGCTTCATAATGAAAATAATCAGTTTTTGAAGTGGAACAAATTAGATGGGTACTTGCAACATTAGGGCATTCCCTATCATAGTTGAATGTGGAATTACACATGCAATAATCCTATCTTACAGATTAGTATTGTATGGCTATCGACTTATTTTTATTGTAGCTGAGAAATTAGTGAATTACTAAAATGAAAAAAAGTCATGCTTTGGCGAAACTTGAACCCATGTCCCTATGAATGGCAATTGAACACTCTGCCATTACACTATCAACTAAGCAGCCACTTCATGGCAAAAACTAGCCATTAACATTAGGGTACTTGCCTACTGGCCGTATAACCACTAACCGCCACTGTGGGTACACACAATATACTCCCGTATAACCACTAACCGCCACTGTGGGTACACACAATATACTCCCGTATAACCACTAACCGCCACTGGGGGTAGACACAATATACTCCCGTATAACCACACTTCGAACACTGAAAATAATATTATTTATGTTGGTCTACCAAAAGGATTTTCATGGAAAACTTCTCTTTATAATTCAAACAGATGCTATATACAATGTACATGTGCATGTACCTTACATTGCTAAGAATTTTGTCCAGTATAAACAAATGCAATTTATTATTATAATATTATTTATGATACTTTGGATAAATTATGTTATTAATTAATATTCACACACTCATGGACTGTATGCGATGCATATTATGTAATATATTGAATAAAGGAGATGTACCTCTGACAAAACTTGCTGTTTGCTCTAAATAAATCTCACGGTTCAGTAGTTTGGCATCTGGCAATATTAAGAAGGCAAACAGTCATTGTGCTATGGAAGTTATCATTCCTTGATGCTCAGGATAGCACAACTCTGTAAACAATACCCATATACATGTATATTGTTATCAAACAAGTTCATACTGTACATTACGTAAAACAGTAATCAAGAATGAAAGCTTATCAATCCACAACAGCCATTTACAGGACAACCACATTCTAGCCAAATAGATTGTTGTTCAGATCAAGGAACATCTTATTGAATATCAACGCACTAAGTTACTACAATCATGTAAATAACACAATTTGGTCAAAACAATCATTATCATGCATGTTTTTGCTTATGCAAGGTATTTATCTATTGAGCAGTTATTGCTTTTAGACTGATTTTTCTAGTTAGAATTACACATTTTTAATGGTGTACCATTAGATAGAGACCAAATTATAAATATACATGTACATGTACATTTGTATACATTATAAATGTATAGTAATACCAATTTATTAAATCTACATGTATTAATAAAGCTTCAGACCTATTAGAACACGGTGCACATGTCTTGAACATGAAATTTCTACTTTCTCTGAGACACATATTGGCTGGTCACAACATATTTATGTGCATGTATGTATTATAACTAATAGCATGGACTTTGTTTACTGAGTTGTGGCATTGTTTGCATCAAGGAATCACAACTCCTAAAGCACAATGCTGATGACTGTTTGCTATACTATTATATAGCCAGATGCCAAACTACTGAACCGTAAGATTTACATTGTATTTAGAACAAGCAGCAAATTATGTCAGTACACACCCCTGGCTGGCATATAGTCAAGGGATATACACTGTACACATCGTAATTAATAACAATAATGTACCCAAAACAACATAAATAACTGTAATAAATTAAAGTTAGTTATATTGGAAAAACTTCCTGCCAATGTACTGTAAGGTCTACAATATCTGTTTCAACGATCAAGTCAAAATGAAATCTTTGTTTGTAGATCAAAATAAATATTCTATTATAAAGTATTTCACCTTGAAAAGCTAAACAAAACTCCTGATAGTTAAGTCACATTCTTTATCTATTCAACCTATATACTTGATGTACATGTACATGCATTATCAACTGATACTACTGTACACATCTAACTAATTTTATAATTTGGAAGTACATGTAGATAAAATGTAATAATTTACTATTAGATTTTGACATCAGGAAGTAAGAGAGATATTCTACACTTTAAATCTACTGCATATGATGCGTACAAATGGGAGGGGGTGGTAGTTCTGTATAACCAGCCCATTACAAGTGTGAGGAAGGAGCAGTGTATGAATAGCTCCTGTCTGACTTAGTGAGTTGCATGTCATTCCTAATCGTGTGTAATCAAGAGTCAAACTATGTACGTACATGACTGCATATTTTTACACAACATTCACTATTTCCTAAGGCTAAATAATATGGATTGCATGGAATTTTTGTCATAATGGGAGGTAGAAATAATATGTAATAAAAATACTGTTATAAATAATTTCGGATAAGAGGAAAGCTAAGGTCTTCATTGTAGGCACAGCAATCTTCAAGTTCGCCTTATCATTATACCAAAGCAGCGTTATTTAGGCCTACAGTGTATATATACAATGTAAGCATGTAATATGATATACATTTACATGTAGATGTGGAAATTGTATATAACATTTTTATATCCAAAACCCCTAGTAAACTAATGATGATTATTACTTGCTTGTAGCCCTTGGCAGGATGGTTTTACATTTCAGTAGAGATAGCATTGTGCATTATAACATATTCTACCCCAACTTAGATGGACCAATCACAACACATATGGTACTAAGGCTATGTCAAATGTTCACATGAAATCATGTACCTATCTTCATGTACTAAAGTCACCACATTACTGTCATATATGTCACAATAATAGTGACTAAGTTTTACTAAGCAAAGATTAGCAAAAAATCTGATTCCATGGATAAAAAATAATAATATTCTACTGCAAGGTTTACCAAATTGTCACCTAGGATGATCTAATCATATAATCCTATGTGATGGATTTAGTCATTATTAAACTTAGATTATCACAAGGTTTAGGTGTGTGATAATGCATGTATGTCTACCCAACCAATTATCTCAGAGATAACATCCGATTTCAATCTATTAGTGACAGATAATGTTTTGTAAAAGTTTGAAGTTATTATCGGAAACCTTTTGTCCATTTTACTCTGCATAGGTGTATGAAAAGACATGATAACAATAATTTATGTTTCTGAAGATAATAATGTGCATTGCTGATTCCCAATACTTAAATTTATATATATACAATCATGACACTGTTAAATGTTCCAATTTTAATATATAACCTAAACCATGTAGCATGAATATATTCCAACAAACTAAATCTATGTAAGGTGATTTCTTACTACTAGCATAAAGTATAGAACGTACACCATTATTATTTTTCTTCTTTTGTTTTAACATAATAGCTCATTTCAGCACCAATATATTACATTAATTGTAGAATCGCACCAAAATTAGGATTCAGCAAAGATTCCTTCGATTGACAGTATGAAATGATGTCTTAATGTTTACAGTATTATTAGCAATGTGTGTAAATCATATTTCACGCATTGCCACAGAATACAGATGAGAGATCAAAAGTAACCAACTGATAATTTTTTGTTCACATTGAAGATGGAGTGAGGAAAAGTAGGGAAATACACCACAATATAACGCTTCAAGGAATAGTTGATTATTACAGGTGATTAATATAGCCGACTTGTCGACATGTTGTGTCTCTAATATGTTATTCGTACTTAGCCTAACCTGCTTAAATTCCCACAATATTATTAGTATTAGCTCTTACAACATAAATCTTCAATATAACTGTAAGGATGAAGCACTAAATTTCAAAATTATAAGTCTTTTATCCATTGGTGACCAGACACTGTATATTCCACCCCTCATTTGTAAACTGGTATGTTTTAACGAGATAATCATGGTTAATAGATGGCCAACTAGCATTAGACTGTTCATGGTTGTAGCTTGATCAAAATTTAACACATTTGAACTAGAATATGCATGCAGTACAACTGCTCTGTTAATATATTACCCGCGATAGGCTTAATGCACATCATATCTTTGTAGCCTTTAATTTTTGTGTCTATATACACAGGTTGGTTCAAGCTCACTTTGGTTTAGCAAGTATTAATTTTCTTTATTTTTATGGTAAATGTAGTTATCCTGTGCTGAGAACTCTATTCTCTCCTTTATTGTAACGTTTGGCTATTTTTTTTTCTTTTTAAACAAGGAAAATGAATACATGCATATCTTAAACTATTGAACACTAATAAGTAACAGGTGCCTGACCATTTATAACAGGTGCCTGAACACTTATCACTTAAGCTGAAGATTTATTATCAAAATCCCTAACAAAATCCTAAGATAATCCGCTGGGGTGGCTTTAATCTTTATAGGCTCACACAAGGAAGTCACTGCATCAGATTGGTCATTTGTGTGGTCATTCCAATATTCTGACAACTTGCCAACATTACTGATAGTTGAACATATTACTGTGTATATCTGTTTATAATGTGTAATAAGCTTGAATTAAAGCTGCTAACACAATAATTGGGTTGGCTACAGAAATATACAGATAAGATTAGTTTGCTAGCACTTACCAGTACTTACGAATACTGACGATGAATTTCATGATTAAATACCTGATAATTACAAGCAGTGCCAAGACTTGCTACTGCCATGAATTTTTTACTGTTAGATTAAAGTACATGTTAGCTCTAATACCTACATTTATTACAACTCTACATTGGATTCAACAGATACTGTTGTTTTAGGTATTGAGCCCGACACAAGGAAAGTTTAAAGCTCTGCACTTAGAGGCGTAAATAAAAGGTAATTTTTTCCCGTTTCCCAGCAAGTAGAGTACAATAACCAATCATCAAATACAAATTGGAGTAAAAATGTAGTTGTAATCACAAATCACAATTATATTGTAAATTCTGTAAACATGTTAGGCCTACTTGCACCACATGATTGCGTGTATGTATGAGTGTATGTATGTATTGTACATATACATGTACATGTACATGTACAGTGACATTAGTTGTAGCTAATTAACTACAGCAACCAGCTTGGCTGTGGGCTTAATTACAGCTTAGTTGAAAGTTCTGAATTGGTATCTTACGAGAGAATTCTAAATAATATGATAACCCTCTCTGTCCCCATCTCAAAATCTAATCTTGGCTGTTAGAAAGATAGCATGAACAAGTGCTTTGATTTAGTACCAGTTTTGGCAAGTAGTATAAGTACAAGTTCACTTTTGAAAAAGCAAATACAAGTACATGTAAGTACTGAGTATTTTCGAAATATACTTGTACATTTGTATGTACCTGCAAGTATGCTCGTGTATACTCAAGTGCAGGAGCTCTGGTGTTCAATCAAGTCAATTCAATCATGTTTAAACTCTGCGTTTTTATCACTAGAGCAAAAAAATGTATAAATTACATTAATTTGTAACACTAATGGTTTACTGAACAGTTATTGTACATGTCTACATGCATTGTGTATGTAGCCTACTGTAGGTATTGTAATATAGTATGGGGTAGGCATATTAATTACTTTGTCTGTACATCGACATCCGAATGTTGCCAAACTAATGGCAGAAAGTAGATGCTGGATAATAATTATAATTCTTCTGTTACTCCCTCTTCTCCCTGCTTCTTTGGAATGGAAATGGCTAGTCGGGTTATAAAATTTACTCCAGTTGAGTATTATGGCCATTAGTATGAGTTATGTATATACCTCACAGCTGATCCATGTTATATTACGATTACCGCGACTATCATTAGCATACATAAATCATTGATTAGCAAAAGTACAACTTGGTCATATTTCATGATTTAAAAGTTTCCAAGGATTAGAAAATGTTCAGGATATGTACCTTTTTTATACATAATGCATGCAATAAACTACAGGCTGCTAAGCTACATATATAATATTACATGTAACATTGTTATAGCAGAATAGAGACCAAATAGTATAAATAGGAGTTGTCCACACTTGAATACTAGTAGCAAGAGAGCATAACCTTCAAACAGATTCAATAACACTGTGAGCAAGCATGAGTAATATGATTGGTTAAAATAGGCTAGCTAATACTACTGTATATATGCATGTATTTGTGGAGAGGTATAGATATTGTGAGATAGTAAACCATGCGACAGTAGAGCGTAGACTGGGAGATAGTGGTGTATGCTGAGAAAGAAATGTACAGTAAAAGAAGAGAAAGATTGTAGACATAGATACATATACACCACAGTCACAAGAATCTGGATAATATGTGTACAAAGACAAACTACAGGAAAACAAGTAAGTGACCAAAAAATTTCGAACCAAACAAAACCCTAAAATAAAACTATTAATGCATACTAAACAGCAAGGAGATATACGGAAACACCTATCTTATTGTAGATCATGAAATAGACTCTACACCACTCACAGCCTAGATCTACAACTCTATACCACACAGCTCACAAACAGAGGAAACTACGGTGTTGAATGCAGAACCAATGGACAGCATATGGCAACTACTGACTATGCACTGCTGGTGAGTTTAAGTATTTTGAAGTGCTCCCCTTTATTTGTTGTTACACTTGAAGTGCTCATATCCTAGCAGTATGTGCGTTAGTTTAGGTAAATGTATAAAAATGCATTTTAGTCATAGAATAACCATTTTTGTGCCCAAATCACATATATATCATAGAAAGATAAAAGACTGCTCTATAAAATGCTTTTTATTTCATCAAGCTACACAGCGCGGTAATGAAGATATGACTGATAGATATCAAAGTTTTAGTCTGATTTAGAGTTTTCATGGCATCTCAATGTACAAAATATAATCTAGTCATATAGGTCTAGTAGTTGTAAAACAGCCACAAATTCTCCTTTTTTCTACATACATCATCATCCACTTCATTGTCACACACATCCTCAGTGCTAAAATGTAGCCCAAGTCAGTCCAATATAATTCAGTTGAGTCCGCCATTATTAATCTCAATCATCAAAATATGATCGAGTTTGTTTTGCTTGACAACTCAAATCTTCTACATTACACAATGCTATATTGTGCTTGCAAATGGTTGTTTCAACACTTATTTGACATATTAGGTGAGAAATAGTTTGAATATGGTTGGTGAAACCTTGCTAATATTGTTTAGTCAGGCGCCTTGTATGAAAGCCTCTATAGAGGCCTGAGCACTTTTGGCTGCTAGGGAGCAGGCCTCTGTAAAGGCCTGAGCACCACAGATGGTCAACTCCAGTTATATGTAATGTTATAATAGAAAGCCCTCAAATTTCGTTGAAAAAATGTTTTTTCCACTGGTATAGCATTACAAATACATCTAGTTATTAATAAGTAATGTGACAGAATTATATTTTAGGTCACTCAACACCTAAAAGCTTTAAACAAAGAGGTTTAACTGGTAGATTGGTAATGATTTACGAATAAAGCTTTTGAAGTCATAATGTCCTGATCTTTAAATTGAAACGAAAACTTTGTTATTCCAGGTGGAATCCCAATTTCATGTAGTAAGAAAAGAATCCCTGGCTTACTAAAGCCAGTGGAGATCAGTTTAGTGTGCTTTATAATCAGGCACAGTGTAATTTAATTATATCATTCATCCAGTTATCGTTTCAATCGCACAAGCTACTTGAAGAGTCCATTTACATGTATGTAGTAGCCGTGTAATAGGGCAAAGAGACGTAAAGCCACAAAATTAGAAGAGAAATAGCACTATTACCTTTTTCACTAATGCTACAAGATCGCCATTTGAAGTAAAAAATTAAGCAACTTCTCATGCTGTGCTAGTCGATTAGGTGCAGTTCCCAAACCAGCCAGATGTAAATTTCAGAGATGAGTGACCAGTCTTTAGCCTGCTCTAAAATAAATTCTTTTGCAAAATGGAGTGTAAAAGATAACCCAAGATGTTAAAACATTGACCCACATTGGTCGGTGTTTGCTAGCCCCAACGTTTGTCTTAAAAGTAAGAAATAAAGTTATTGGGCCTTCTGATCTCAGCTATACAAATAATCTCTGAATGTCAGTTCTTTGCAACGAAAATAATATACATGTACATGTATAAAAAGCAATAAATTTAAGACCATCTTTCAATTATCTTATTTTTATAATAATTCTTCAATTCCAGGCTAAAATCCTGGGAAGTGTCATGCAAGTCACGTTTTTCATTCACACTAGCTGTAAAATAAACAAAAGACATTGTAGAATGAGAATATCAAGCGCATACACGTAGGTTATGCTGATATACCAGGTACCGGTAATTGCATGCACATATTAAAATTATGTTGTTTACACTCATAATACAGACATGATACTTACATGTACATGTATATCTTAGCTAGCATATTGTATTCTTGTTATTTTTATGTTCATGTTACTTTCAATTGCAACATTTTCGTGTCTATCGGTATCCGTCTATTATACATATATAAGTATGTTAATTAAAATAATAAAAACATTTGATATATTGCATTTGCTAAGATGCCACATAAAAATCACCATCAAATTGATAAAAACTCACTGATGCATTCAGTAGCACTGCCTAGCATGAGGTGCAGCAATAGAAGTAGCTGCATTTTTTGTTACCAAAGGAAAGGGGGTTCGATCTGTCATCCGTGACTTTTGAGAGTTTAACAATCAAATTTTGTGAATTACACTGCTCTAGAATCAGCAATATTGGCAAGGTTACCAAGCCCAAAATGAAAATAATATTATAAAATATTTTTAGCTGAGGAAATCAAAGTACATGTACATCATTGGCTGAATGCAGCTCCATCTACCAGAAGCAGGTATTCACAATATCAAACCACTTCCCATAGAGCATTATTCTGTTAAACCTATGGGGTAATTATTATTACTTGTACTGATACCCTTTTGTTTCTGTCATCTACACTTATTATCCACAATGCATGAATCATAAATTATATTGCATTGCCAATACTTCCAATTCATTTCGAAGTTGTGCTCTCTTGCTATATTCTATTCAAGCAAGCATAACACCGCTTCTGCCAAATATGTTGCATTTGGAGTTGTCTACCCTAGCCTACAACACTTGTAGGTGAAGATAACTCCACACAATTTGTAATTGTTATTCTTTATAGTGCATGTACCTGTAATCCTTGACAGAGAGTTATTGCAGGTTCTCTTGCTATATTTTATTTAAGTGGGCATAACTCCCTTCCTGTCAAATATGTTGCATTTGGAGTTGTCAACCCTCACCGACAACATCTGTTGGTGCAGAATTTATAACTATTCTCCTTTGTAATAACATGTTGTATTATAAAGAATAATATTATTTATAAACTGTGTGGAGAATCATTGCAGGTGTATGCACAGCATAAATTCATATTACTTTGCAATTTCATTTAACTGGATGCTGCAAAATCACACAAGTCTAAAATAAATTCGAAAATCCCTATAAATTTCAATGTTGTCTAGAGCTGCATAGTTGTTTGAAACACTTGCATATATAGATTTATCAGATCTTCATTTAACTTTCTGCGCAGATATTTTTTTTCAGTAGCCAATCAGACATGTCATGCCGAAAATAACAACACGGCTATTTAGCATGAAACTATTTACGTGTACTTGCAACCCAGGCAAATACGAATTATTTTTTGCTGGAAAGGAAGAACCTATCAATCAAGAGAAAGCTGGAAACAGTGCAGTAGATAGAAATATAAGTATTAGCTCAATAATTAATAATGGTAGAAACGCAAAAAGGATAATATATATGCATCACTAATAACAGAGCTCCAGAGAATAGACACCTCTTCACCAGTACCTGCTAAAACCTGCTGGAAGTCATAATATTTAGCATCCCCAATGCTTAAAAAATAACAGTATACAAAGTCATGTAGGTTAGAAAATATTAAACTTTTTATTAGCAATAGATCAATGAAAGAAGTTGCCTTTCCATTGTTGCTTTTGGTGATCAAGGGGTGACAAATCTGACTTATGAACAGGTAGTCCAAATCTTTAATATCCAATGTATTTTTATAATGTCCATGGGCATTTGTTGTTCTCCCATTTATTAAGTGTTGAAAATTAACAGCTCACGTTGAAAGTTTCAATTGAACAGAATACCGAAATATTATAATGCATATCACCACACTAAAATAGAAACACTTTACACTGATCGGTACATATTACATGTAAATGTACATGTAAATGTACATGTATGTACATTGGAAATTATTTTGCTCAATTATATTATTGGTTGCAATTCAACAATTTTTATTCCATGTTGTTTCTGGATAGTCTGAACAAGTTACATTTGCCAGCTCATTAAGGTGTACATCTATCGTAGGCATATTTTAACATCAGATAGTTACAATGATTAAAGTTTTTATCACCTACGAACTAGTGAAAATTTGAGAACGTTTTTCGAACCCCATAGCATTCAGTTTTTCATAATGAATTTGCAATTCTGTTGTGCGCTCCTTAGAAATATTGAAAAAAAATGGAACCAATTTACAATAGGTTCTAAACATGCATGTCAAATCACTCGTTACTTAGTACTTTATATTTATTGTAGTTTAAACTTTATCCTCAATTAAAGTCAGAATGTGAGCCTCTTTTTGACTTGAGACACTATTATAGTCATAGACAGGTTTGGTCTAGAAATCCTGATTTTGTTCATTGCCAATGTAATTGATGCTAGGTCATTGTAATTATTTTTAGCAAACCTAAAATCAACATTACAATGTACAGGTTATTTTATTTTTAGGCCTGATGGTAAAAGCTGAAAACAGAAAATAGAAGAGCAGATGCGATTCATGGTCATTTAGATAGAGATGATTGTGATGAGCAACAATTACCACAGAACCTACAAAGCAAATATACCAACAACAGACGGTTGGAATAGCTACTCTCATGCATGATATGACTGATATGACTGCTATTTGGTTGAGATTTGAACTAATACTCCACGGGTACATGTAAGTGCAGGTTTTTGACTTGATTTAAGTTAATCTATGCAAAGTAGTGGCCTGGTCAATAACTGTGAAAAGTTTAAATGTATTTTATTTTACTGCTAGACTTATTGTTTAGCCACAGGCTAGTAGAGTACTGTATATACCCAAATATTACTCTACTTTTATACACTTAGCAGTTAGTGTTATACCACTCTACTTAATCCCTGCATAGCATGAGGTCCTTGTAGCAACTAACTAGCTAGCTATTTACCACAATTCCAGCATTGTAGAGTAGCCTGGGTTCTGTGTTATTCTACAGATAATGACACATTCATTAATCTGTTGTAGCTGATGACAGCTATAGAAATGCAGATATTCAGAAAGTTACCCAAGTGGAGCTTACTTATAACTACTGTAAGTAAGATCACAAATGCTGAAGATGCCAACCGGGAGTGTATTTTAATCTATAGGGTACAGTGAGTAAATTAGCTTCATTATTAAAATATTTGACATTAAAATGCCATGTGAGTTATTGTTTAGGTGAAAATAAATTAAAGAATGTTTAAGTGTAAAATCTACAAAATGGGTGTTGTAAACTAAAATCTAGCTAGCAAATACTTAAGTAGAAAAACATTCACATTTGACATTAGGTTATTGCATATATACATTATGTACGTACACTATAGTCGTCATGTGAACTATGTTTATGTTGTGCAACAAGAGAATTGGAGTTTTGTTCCAGCAAAAGTGACTTTTTTTAAGTGTACAAAGATGTGTTCATATATGTAGTCAACATTCTTGAGTGAGTCCGAGAGTGGGGGAGGGGGTGGGTCGCTCTGGGTTTCAAGTGCAAGTAGCTACTAGTTTCGAAACTGAAAGGTGAGTAGCTCTTTGTTCTAGAGACAGCTTAGAATTATCCGCGGTACCTCTGTCTGCATTGTTTAGGAGACTTTTTCCCTTTCTTAATGCAACTCTGAATTTTCCTTCTTTTTTGCTTTTTCTTATTCCTTCCCTTGCTTCCTGACTTGTTTGAACACGTTTGCTAAAGGCATAAAAAACTCTCAATATTATTGGTTGAATTGCCAACTACATGATTATTATCTACATAATGCATTCAATTATCTAAAGTATAATAATTACAAACATGCATAGTCAGTGTTACTATAGCTTATCCAATCAACTCACCCTTAAGATACATGTTTGCGCCTCCTCATCTCTTCCAGGGCAGGTGGCTCCACCATTTCTAGGTGCATTGCAGTTACATGTCCTGGTCCTTCTTTGACTGCCCGCTCGACAGGTGGTAGAGCAGCTACCCCAGTTGTCCCAGTGACACCAATTACCATCCATTTGGCAAGCCTGGAAGAGAAACACAGCACAAAACTGTCAAATCAACTACTGGATTCAGAGAAATTCGATAACTTAATCGACACTCTAACTATATTCTAATCATTTTATATACCTTCCTTTAAAAGCAAATATTTAAAGTTTATTTTGGAGAAATTACTTACACACAAAATCCATTTTCTCAACATGGGTATACATGTAAACAGAAAAAAGTTTATTTTTAAAAATGAAATATCCTCAATGTCGCTGTAACAAGATAACATATCTCGATATTCTTGTAGATGTATTAAATCGATATTCTTGTAGTGTGTTAAATCGAACTCTGCACTTACATCGTTGGAGCAAGAAACAGTTCTGGTCTTATGAGGACATCCACGGCATACTTCTGTTACCACGCCTCCACCACATGTTTTACTACATGAGGTAAGTCTGTCCCAATAAAGACAAATATCGCATGTTGATGGTTTTGGTGTTGCTGTAACGGTGGTTGAAGGACATTTTTCCACCTTTACAGAAATTTTCAGATCTCTGTTTCCCCCTCCCGAACAGACATTTGTATACCCTTCACAAGTGACATCTATGTGTTGATCTTTATGCACTGAATATTCTGTAAAAAACAAATTTAAACTCTTGCTGAAAATTTAGAGAAACGAAGCTACACTCCACACCACGATTCATTATATAAAAATTATATAGAAATCTTTTAGTCAACGTAATACGTCATGTTAGAAATAGTCTTACTCGGTACATCTGAGTGGATAGGATTTTGGATGCGTATGCCGAAGGCTTCAACCCTGTCAGTGGAAAAGGAATGGCAAAATTCTCTTTCCGCTTCCAATGGGTATGACACAACTAAGTTAGATTTGTGTCCAGCTTGACCAACAGCTGGGTTTAGTGATCCCAATGCTACAAGAAACAATTTATGTACTTTGTACTACCAACCAATTCTAGACCTTTCGATTTGTCATTTATTCATTTCGAATTTCATTCATTTGGGTGACTGTGTAGGAAAGTATCAACTGTTATACATGTAGTAAAGACTTGAGAGTAAAGCTGACAAATTACATGTATAATACTATGAGTAGATGCACCTTTGGAAGTGAAAAAAGAATGCATACCTGTCTGCCTGTGTAATCATAAAAAGCTTCTGGTCGAAAATCACTGAACTCAAGATTATACTGATCATGCCAAGTATTGTACATTTATTTTACAGCCACTTCTCTGACCTGCTATATTTTTACACCCGGGGAGTTGAATTCACATTTACACTTTTACTTACCGTCATCCTTACACACACCGCCTTCAGGATTAGCTGGTGTCCCTAAAAAGTAGCCTATATGTCCACCATTGCTGGTGCAATCACCAGTATCAATATACTTTAAGCAGACTGTTCTATGATCGCTGTTTGGATCGCACGGAGATGTAGAACTAACATAGAATTGGAAGCAAGATTCAACTGCCCGGCAACTCCTGACTGTAGAAAAAAGAATAAAATATGTATGTTTTATTCACTGTGTAACTACTATAGCTAATATACTATTTTTGCAATTGATTTCAGTTTAGTTTAGATTAGTTGCTTGCGAGCATCATGTAGCAACAGAGAGTTCAAATTGAAATTGAGATAAACTAAGAAAATTGAGCACTTACATTGTTGACCATGACTAATCTCCAACAGACTTGCAACTACCAACACTGCTGCAAACACACCTACAAGACAACAAAACATGATAAATATTAGTCAAACTTAATACATGCAGAAGATATAGAACTACCAATAATTTTTACACTGAAAATATTGGATGCACTTACGTATAGTACATAGTGAAAGATACATGCATATTACAATATCATAACCTATGTATACTATATACTATCAGAAAAGTGCCATGATATGCAGGTAAAATTAAGTTTACATAATGCATACCATGTAAGTATTACAATGTTTGGCACAAAACGTTTAATAAACAATAATAGTATGTTGCCAGTTTGTGTTAACTTACGTGAGATTGGACCAGCCATCTTCAATGTTGTTTCTTCGACAGCACAAACGCAGAGACGTAATTGAGTACACAGAGTCAGCTCCTTATATACCCTCCAGTGCCATAAATCTGTCTAAGCACATGTGACATATCTACACGATAATCTTTTAATACTGAAGGTCAATCAGTATTTATTAGGATTAATGTCATTGCTGTAGAAACTTCTAGAATAAAACTTAGCATCCATGCAAAGAGGAAAAGTAACACAAGTATTGATTACTACTTCAATTTAAATCTTTTAGTAGCATTATTTTTATCATCTCATCATAAAACAGTAAAACTACATGTATTACATACTTCACAAACTTTGGTTTTGGTATATAGCCTTAGCCACTGAACTGGCTACTTGAACATGACCCTATCATGATTCTGATGCTCTCAATGCTTTATGTCTAGTTTTGTAGCAATTTGAATGAGTGTCACAAATAATAATAATCATGGAGCTGTCTCTTGATCTTTACTCTACAGCAATATCCAGCAACCAGCATCGTAAGCCATACATAGAAAAGCTGCAAAGTCTGTGAACATTTTTCAGATTTATTGGATTTGAATAGTAGCAATTATATACGATGTAGTCAGTTGACATTATTAAATCCTCTTTGGCCTAAGTTCTACTGATGTATATTTGTAAATCAAAAACGAGAAGATGACTGAAACCTCTTTCACCTCCTCTCAACTAAAAGCGTCTAAGCCATACAGTGAGTATTATTGTGCTATGTAGAATGTAGTAATTTTGACCAAATGAATGCATTATCAGTTTGTTTATTCTTTATCAGCTAAAGTGAAGTTGCCGGATCTTCCATAAGGGTCACATGGGCATTTATCACAATATAGAGTAACAATTAAAGACAATAATGGCATAATTCGAATATGCAATAACCATGTATTACATTTCGTTCGGATCTTTGAATTCCAGAGGTTCCCCTTTTGTTTAACCAGAGTTGTCTTCTCATTGCAATTCTAATGCTCAAACCTTGAGTTTCCTATTTGATCTGTGTTTACAAACAAGAACATTGGTTGAACCCACTATAGAGCTATGAGTAGATAATTGTACCATTAATTTTACTTTGCCAAAAATATTCTGTTTCCCTCTCTTAGATTTTACTATTCAAGGCCTCACATGCTACTGGGTGAACAATTATGCTCCTTGTCCATCAGTTATCGGGTAATTGCATTTAAACTTCTCCACATTGTAGCCTATAAAACTAAAATAGGCCTAGGCAATTGATAACATTATAATATTTTAGATACAATTTTATTTTAATAATCGAAAACCATGATTATAATTTGACATAATTTTCCCTTTGAAGTTGTTATTGACAGCTGATAAATATTAATCAAAAATGGCTGACATAAAATTTATCAATTGCTTTCCCAATACATACACTGTAGCTTAGACCAGCACCAATTGAGTAGATTACATTGTGGTACTGACTTTTCAAAAATTACAGTAGTGGTTGCATTTGAAATTCTATTGATTTACCTTTTGGTTAATTGAGGATTATTAATCGAGTAAAACAAGATTAATTATCTATCTATGAATAATCTATGGACATACCATGAAGACCTAGCAATCTAGCCCACCATCTTTGTCAATGTGCAACTTTTTGTGCAAAACATCATTTTCATTCCAGTCACACCCGAAATGAAACTTGACCAGATCATCTACCAGTATATCCAACTTACACAAGGAAATAACGTAACGCATGACGTAACACTTCAGATTACCACTAAATCATATTAATTTACTAATTGGCACCAACACAGCATAGTAACATGGTTTCGAACTGCAAGTCATGTTAGTGCATGTATCTTATACTTATAATGTACATAATATGTATAGCCCACAATGAATGTATACACACATACATGTACGAGTACATGTATATGTTGATTAGTATACAATAATATATCCAAAACATTATTAGTAATATTACAATAAAATATATTGCATTTGGTTATATAGGGCAAACTCTCATCCAATCTATGGCATATTGGACACCTTACCAAGATACTAAGGGCCTGATTTATCCCCTTTAACTATAGTTCAAATTTCTAAATGATGCCTCTCTTGGGAGGCCTACATACAAATTCCTGTTGTTGGACATTTCACCATCAAATGTTTTAAGTACCTCAAGGACTCATATAACAACACATTTGTGTAATTGACATTTTTTCTCTATCTAATCAACCTATTACAGCGTTTTATTACATATATGAATAATTTTATGAATTAAAGTAGAAAAAAATGAAAAGATGCTCTACTGAGGTATTCGATCTCTAGAATCAAGAGAGATCTGCTACGTATGGAATCTACTGCATATAAAATGTACAGTCAGAGGATGATGGTTTGTATTATATATAACCAGTCAGCAAACAGAGGAAGTTGCAAGCTGAGATTAGCTCTCCCTTCAAGGGGTTCTGGGTAAGCTTCAGTAATCACAGTGTGTATTAATTCATGATATTCTCTATTTTTATTTAGACTAATAGTATGAATAACACAGAGTTGTAATATTATAGATGTACATGTACAATGTGGTGGCAATAGCGTTTAATATTACAAAAAGTTTGAAAAATATTGCCTGATAAGTAGAATAATATTATTTCCAATACAGATGCAAAAATCTTCAAGTTTTTCATTACCAAATTGTAGGAGTGATATTTTGGGCTATACATGCATAAGTAAGATATATACAATATTCACAGTAGAGATATTACAAGCTTACATGTATAATCATAATATACATTGTTCTTAGTTAATCTATACATGGTTATACTATTTCAATCAGTAGGCCTACAAGTATGCATGCTTAGATATACAATGTAGAGGCATATACATGTACATGAACATGCTTTTATTATACAAAACTCCAACATTAGTAGGGCTATACATGCTTATATCATATACAATGCCCACTGAGACATCTAAATGGTTACATTATACAAAATGTAAGCAATAGTAGGCCTATATTACGTGTATTAATACACACCATCCATAGAAGGCTTATATTACATGTATACACACCATCCATAGTAGGCCTATATTACGTGTATACACACCATCCATAGAGGGCCTATATTACGTGTATACACACCATCCATAGAGGGCTTATATTATGTGTATACACACCATCCATAGAAGGCTTATTGTTTGGCTCCTGCATGTAGAGGAAATTTTTGCATTAATCAGCCATAACAAAGGTGTCTGTATTGAAATCTAACTATGAGAAGTAGTGCTGTGCATTATATCATAGAAAGTGCTAACTTAAATACCCCAATCACAAAGTTCATCGTTCTAAGGCTATATGTACAATGTAAGCGCGCAGTGTACATGTAATGTACATTGTACACAACTCTTAGCCCAGTCTGGTCATGATGTTGCAATACAGCAAATAAGTATTACTAACTCGGAAGTTTCAAATGGAATTAACAAAAAATAGGTTTTATGCATAACAAAATAGTTATATTATGTCAAAATCTACCAATCAAGTTGTCACCTAGTTTAATATAATCCTATAATCCTATTATTATGGCTTAGTCCTTATTAAACTTGAATTATCACAAGGTTTAGGTGTGTCATAATGCATGTACATGTATGTCTACCCAACCAATTATCTCAGATACAACACAAGAATTTTCTATATAATAATGATAGTTAATGTTTTGCAAAAGTCTGAAATTACATGTATCATCTGCATAATTGTATGAATAAATGCAGTTTATGTATCAATCTAAAAAAAATCTATCAATAGCCACCCTTTGACCGCATCAACTGATATGCATCTACATGTCTTGAATTATTATACATTGTGTTAGGCGGAATAAAAATTAATGGTTGTACATGTATGTGATAAAATTATGTAATTGCATGGATTTTGACTGAGTGTATTCTGTCATCTCAGTCAGTCTAATGTCAAACATCAAAAGTCAGCCAGTCAGTCAACCAGTCAGCCAGCCAGTCAGCCATTCAGCCAGTTAGCCAGTCAGCTAGTCAGCCAGTCAGCCAGTCAGCTACTCAGCCAGTCAGCCAGTCAGCTAGTCAGCCAGTCAGTATATCATAGGCAGTTAATCAGTCAGTCAGTAGGTCGTTCAGTCGGTAGGCCGGTCGGTCAGTAGGTTAGTCTGTCAGGGTTGCCTTACTTTAGTAAATAAACCTACTACTGTAAGTAATCAGCTAGCTCCAAGTATCATTTTGAGACAACGTAAATATCAACAAAAAAATTGTGCAGTTGTACTTCTTATTTTTGCGTGCTATTAATAGCTCTGAAAGGTTAGCTAACAGTATATAAATAGAGCCAAAATAGCGTATGTTGTTGAAGAAAACGTTGGCGGAGTTAGCTTAGAATAATTCAGAAATAGCATGTGAAGGAAGCCTGTGCATAATTTATATATATTTTAAGTAAATTTATAGACATGTAATTTATATCAATTACTTGCTTGACCCAAAATGCAAGGAGTCATTGAATATTGACAAGTAATTCCATATACATGTATATTTGTTCAACCAATAACAAAATACTTACTAACATTTAGACACATATACTGTGTTCACAAATATGGAATATACCAAGTCATATTAACTTTACATGTACTTGTATGCATTTCAAAATTGACATCCAGCCATGATTTTTCCAATTAAACATGAAATAAATCAGTATTAAGTGGTGTAATGGCGTTACCAGCCTTTGTTCACCAGCAATGTAAGAAAATCTGCTTAAGGATTCATATTTCTCATGTTGAGTCAGAATGCAAACTGCGGATCAAAAAATAGGTGATGCAAAGCCTTGGGAGAATTGAATTTAGAATTTTTTATGTCTTCGCTGGAGTCGCCAAAAGTAAAAAATACAGAATTATTCATCTTATAATGATTAAAGGGATGATGAATGATGAATATACATACTTGGCCTAGCCCCTTTAATCTCTCATAAAATATTATTAGTATTATTATGACAACTAGAATTTGCATCAAATGGTTTCGACTTGACGTATTTTGATAAAATAATCACAAAAATCTAGAGTTTGCATTGAAATTTTTTCGTCCACTGATGACAAGGCACGTTATATTCCAGCCCCTTCTTGGTGAATGGGAATACTCATTGCAACAGCCAGCTAGCTATTGCCGTACAGGACTTATATTTGCACCGTACTACGTATCAACTGCTCGGATGTCAATTAAAACTCAAATTTTAGGTTGAAGTGTAGTCAGAGTTGCAAACACCTGAATAACAATCTTTATGTAGTATTCTTCTATTGTCGGCCTGCTGCATTTTGTACCTTAACAACCTTTAAACCGCTACTGTCACACTATTCAGTATTTAAAAAAAAACATTGTTCATCTCATTTCAGTAAGATGGATGCGTTGTTTGTGTTTGTAAACCTAGTAGCTGCCAAGAGAAGCCAATTATGACTTTAGCTATAATGACCCCCTGTCAGCATTGGTACCCGTTAGGGCTAATGCTTGTGCTCAGCCCATACTGGGAAATTTATCTAGTGGATAAGTGGTAGCTAAACAAAGATATAGTCCATAGGTTATTCATTGCCCCTGGCTGCCAGTAAATTTGCAAACAAAAAACATAGCAATGCTACTAAAATGAGAGGAACAATATTTTTTCCAAATATTGAACGAGCTGTCAGTAGAGTTATAATGGTGTCTATGTGCAAAGTTTGGTGCATTTTCCTACACAGCTCAATTTACCTCAACTTGATTCTCTCTACCATCATGTATATTCTGCTAGCTTCTTTCTATGTGAACCAGAAAACAAATACTTGCTGACCACCTATAAGTATCAGGTGCCTGACCACTCATAACAGGTGCCTGACCACTTATCACAGGTGCCTGACCAATTATCACTTAAGCTGAAATTTGATGATCAAAATTCAATAATCCCTAGATAATCCTTGGCATTAGCTTTAATCTTTATCAGCTAACACAAGGAAGTCACTGCAACAAGTTCATTTGTGTGGTCAATAATATTTTGACAATTTGCCAATATTACTGATAGTTGAACATTTATATCAGCTTATTATGGGCGTGTAATAAGCTTACTGCTAAAGCTGCTAACATAATAATTGGGTTGGCTGCACAAATATATACATAAAATTAGTGGCTAGCACTTTCCAGTACTCTTTCAGATACTGGCAGTAAGTGATACGATCTAATATTGTGCTATAATCCAAAGCTGTGGCAAGATGTGCCAGTGGCTAGTAACAATACAATTGTTCTGATCATTATACAGCACAGGGTAGCTATCATATAGCCATCATATATTACCCCATTACAACTCCACTTACCTTACATTGTATTCAATCAAATCATCATCTTTAGTTTTATTATCATTGCAAGAATATTGTATAACTTACATTAATTTGTAACTAATGAATGGTTTGAATGTAAGTATTGACCTAGTAATTATTGTCTGCATTGTACACATCATGTTATCTTACACAATGAGCAGCCGGGCTTCATCCTTCAACAAGAGAAAAATAAATCCAACTTTAACTACTGGAGCCAAACTAATAGGAGAAGTACAGGCTGAACAACAACGATAATCCTTCAGTTACTCCCTCTTCTTCCCGATTATTTGGAATGGAAATGGCCAGTCGGGATATAAAATTCACTCCCCTTCAGTATAATGGCCATTAATATGAGTTATGTATATACCTCACAGCTGATTCATGCTATATTACGATTAACACTACTATCATTAGCATACATAAATCATGAACTAGCAAAAGTACAACTTGGCCATATTTCATGATTTAAAAGTCACCAAGGATTAGAAAATGTTCAAGTTCATAACCACATGATATACATAATGTATGCAATAAATTACCTGCGAAATTGCACTAGGCGTAACATGGGATAATCTCAATGCCTAAAGGAATCAATATTTACTTCAGTGAGAATAAGGTACGTTAACTTGCAGTCGCAATTGTATACATTCTACACAAGTTATACTTATACAACACTGTGATAGGACAATGTCTTTAATCAAAATAACAAGTCAGTGCCTCTACTTATGTCAAACGCCTCCTCGTAGACTGATTTATTCACATAAAAATTGACCGAAATATTGATATTTATTCATCTAATCTACATAACATAATAATTATTATGAGAAGCTTTCTCATTATGGTCTTCATTACTTTAACTTTCTGAAGAGCCAGAACAGCAAACGTTCAAATCAAAGTAATTGATAGATGTGAACCTCTTCACTTGACAGCTTACTCACTGTAATATCCTGCTCAGGCTAAGTCTACACTGTGGTCTATATCCATGGACAACTGGACATAGAAATCGTACTTCTTCTGTTACGAGCCACTTATTGGCTGGTAACAACAGATTTTTAGGTGTCTCCGCAACCTAAATTTTAGACCTAGGCCAGTTTGCGAAAGTATTTTCCGGCACACACACACACCGGCCTGGGTCAGAAGAAATGTCCTCATTTTCGCGCGAAGCAATCAGGTGTGCCAATGAGCTAGGGATGGTTTCGTCCGGCCAAGCAAAGTCCCAGGCCAATAACCCTTCTGGCCTTGGTTGGACGTCCATCTGGTGACTTTTATTTGTGACCCGGGTTCGTCCAAGAGGTTGCGAAGACACGTCCTGCAATATACACAGTATGTATGACAACAATATGACTTTTGTTTACAGAGTTGTGCTATCCTTAGCATAAAGGAATGACAACTCATAAAACACAGTGCTGGTGCCTGTTTGCTTCTCTTTTTAAGCTGTTGTTAATTTATTTATCAACCACACATACATGTACTGTGTGTGTGTCTCCAGTGCCAAACTACTGAACCGTGAGATGAAATAGTCGATACTTAAAAGGAAAGGATTTACAATGACAGTCAACCAAATTAATATTGCAAAGTGTTTGAGTTTGTTGTTGCTGGAGTCTCCAATAATTCTAGAGTCAGTTGCAATTTTATCATGATTTTAGCATAGCCAGGGTTCATTAGTAAAATTCTAGATGCAGAAGTTACATGTTATCTTCTCTATTGTATAATACAATATATACCTGGACATTGAAATTGCGATGCAACTATATACCATGCCCAGGTTGCTATTTGCCAAGCTATGTTTTAGGTGCCTTAAGTAAACCACAAGTACAAAATATAGAAAGATCTTGGCTTAAAATCAATAAATTTGAATGTCTTTTGCAGGATGTCATTATCCGACATAATGTGTAAGTAGTAAGCTAAGTTAGCACAGCAGAGAAAAATGGGAGCAAGAAGGGATAACAATCACCAAGTCATCATAATATTATTCTGACATGGTGGTCTCTTTCAAAATCTCAAAACAAGTGCAAAAGTTTGCAACCAGTGAAAATACTATATGGACATACCCATATAGATGTATATGTAAGCTGGACCCATTCAAACAATCATGGGTGATAAGAATTACAGTACTAGCTTCTTGTGACATACATGTACTATAAACTATTTTATTATTGATAACCATTCAATATAGCTTTTGCTATATCCAACATAGAAATTCTACATATTGTGTTATCAACCACAGATTGGGTGGAATCTCTGAAAATTGCCAGAAAGAAAGAACAAGTACAAGTAGTGAAAAGTTGTAAAAAAATATAATAAATATTATAACGAATCATTTAACATCTATAAATAATTTTTATCTAAAAAATTTGCCAACAATATAATATAATTAAGCAGTTTTAAAAAAAATAATATAAATTGCTAGGTCCTCACTATAAATATAGCCTGTAGGTATCAAGCATCTACATCTACAGGTTAGAGCATCTACATTAAGCACTATGCAGAGTAGCCTAATAAAGTAGTAACGTACTACTTTACACAAAACATAGCATAATTATTATAATGTATATTACATGTTACATGTTTTATATAAATAGCTAAACTATAATAATAGTCAGTGGATAAATACACAATGTAATTATATCTGTCATAGTGCATTGCTTATAAATATATGATATATTATGTTCCTAGAGCAGGACATTAACTCTTAAGAACTAAAAAACCAAAATTTGGATCAAAATATTTCCATTATATAAAAATAGAAATGTAAGCTTGTAGTTTATGATTTAAAAACTAGATATATTGAAATCTTTTCGGTTTTGAAGATTCCATAAGAACTCGTTTTTCATTTCATTCAGATAGTAGTAAACAATCATTAAAAAGTAGAACAAACTAACAGCTTAGAGCTTTGTACTTTCTAGTCTGCTAGAGAGTGAGCCCATTTTTAGACTTAGTTCAAAGGAATTAGATTTGTTATTTGATGCACAATCCTCTGGCCCTCTGAGGGGGAGAAAACAATCTGAAGAAGGGTTAAATGGCCCTAGTTTTTTATTATAGTTGATCACTTCCTGCTTGGTTGTCACTTGGGCATTACATGTACTTTGACTACTACGCATTTCAGGAGTATATCCAGGACAATTGCAAGCACCTTGCTCTGATCTGCAAGAGAAACAAACATACACTAGACTATGTACTGTAATGTATGTTGGAGCTTTAAAATTATTTCCAGAATGAGTAGTGACTGTCCAAGATCCAGAAATCAATCTTTTTCAAGTATCAAGCTATTACTGGGCATTGAGGCCAGTGTAGCTAACCAATCATATTCCTGCACAACAGGTGACTCATTATTTTATATACAATGTGTAACAGAGAAAACAAAAATATGGTGAATAAACCTTTAAAATTCTATTTAGGAGAAAACATTTTCTTGATCACCCAGCAAACTGTTATAATTTAAGATGACCTTGGATTCTTTCCCAAAACGAAAGCAAGAAAAGTCTCATTTTCTGTTCATTCTTGAGAAATTCTAAATATATTATCCAATAATAGTGACAAAAGTATCTAAGGCTATTTTAGGCTAATATCTACAAGTAGCTTATGATAATCAGTGCAACTGCAACCAAACTATAGTGCTTACCCATGCTCACAGTGCTCTACTGGTATTTTTAACTCACGGGGTAAACCACGACCAGTATCCTCACCACCATCAGCTGACATACATGTACTATTCTCTTGTGGATGATCTGGGTTAATATCTAGATGGTTGTCTGGAACCAAGTGCGTACCTGGAGAATAGTCCAGACGTGAAGAAGGAAGAAGTTTCAGCTCTGACTACAATATTGACAGTATTTCATTTAGTTCGAACAATAATTTCTGTTTGGTCATAGTTCATTATAGTTTCTACATTTCAATTCTTACTAGCATAAACTCAGAGCAGTAAAATGCATAGGTGTAATAGTTGTGTGATTTTGTAGCAGACTTAAGGTAAGCAGTGGTTGCCATATTAGTAGGAAAAAACTTATTGTTGTTTTATAATAAAGTTCACTTTCATGGTTAGTATGAAACTTGATATTTTTTTACCTACTGGTAGATGCAAAAGCCAGTTCAGGAATTAGGCAACTGTATATGCATGTAACATAAATCTGGTGTCTATCGTTTCTGATATCTAACTACATTTAATACATACAGTGTACGTTATAATCAAATACATAATCTCACCATCAGCGTTTGAAGATGCCTGTAGTCCAGAGCTCTAATAAACTCTGCTTTTACCAGTGGGGAAGGTGTTTCCTCTAGCTTAATGCAGAACTGAATTTCGTTATCAGCGTCCTTTGGTTGGTATACACTGATGTCTAGCCTCATTGGGCTCTCCGAAGCCATGATTTCGACAGACTCATGACTCGTCCGAAGAACTCTGTCTTCACTAAATGTGAACTTCTACATAAATGTCATTAAGCATATGAACCTTGTGTGACTATTATTGCAGGTATGCATTATTGCATTTAGGTGACTAAATGCAGGCATGACTAAAGAAACAGATTTATGATTATAATGTGTTACTTCATTTACGAACAACATCAACAGATTAGCATGTATTGTTGTAACTAGGATAACTGTATATACGCAAAATAAAATGTGGGACAAACAGACGAGGGCACCTGTGGCAGCATTTTATGCTAAATTACCTTGTAGGAGCACCTTGTTTCGTGCACATCCCTTGAAGCCTCGATCACCAAACCTTGATGTCCACAGAAAAATGTGAAATCTTTCCAAGGCGAGTCGCTCTGAAATCCAAGTTTCTTCTCACCATCGTCAATGGTCTATATAAGTGTTTGAAGTGGAACAAATAATGGTAGGTACACGATGCATGCAATCTTACAGATTAGTATTGTATAGCTATCCACTTAATCTTATAGTAGCTAAGAAATTAGTGAATTACTAAAATGAAAAAAATTATGCTCTGGTGAGATTCTACTCAAGACCAAATAAATGATAATCAAGCACTCTACCACTAAACTGTGAAGTCCACAGTGACTGTATGGGGGAAAACTAGCTATTAAAATGAGGGTACACACCTATTGGCCATATAACCACTAAGATTGAGGCGGGTACACACTTCGAACAATGGTCTATATTATGAGTTATTAATCTATTAGGAAATCACAACATGAACAGGTAAATATAGAAATAATAATACAACATATCATATAATATATAGTGCTGTTGCTAATTAGATAAGAATGTATCTACGTAGACTACATGCTCCCCTTCATTCAATCTGCTGTCTACCATCTGTTGAACTTTTACAAGGTACAAGGAGTCGTTTGTAAAGAAATTACTGAAGTCAGTATTTGATTTGTTTATTTCAATATAAAGCCATTCTCAGACAGATGATGTATAAAAGTGTGTGGTATCATATGGAGTATTATGACTATGACATAGGACTACATTGACTTTTTACCTTAGAAAGCAATGAGGAGGAAGAAAACTTGCATATAAAATAGATTCTGGCTTTCTCTCCACTTTTGTAAACTCCAATTGATAGTTTCTGTTCAGACAAGGGAGTGTCAATGGAACAGCCAACTCCTCTGGACTAGATAGCAAAACACATAGGCCTATGAAGTATCACACTAACTAAACTATGCTGCTTATCATTGCAATCCTACAATTGGATGTCACTTTTATTTAGATATTGCACATGCTTCATAAATTATTGTACTTGATTGAAATGCAAATACATGCACATGTTGGCTGCTGTTTAAACACAAGAGCCATACAAATCTACATGCCCCTATGTGCCTGTAGTATTACAATTTACTAATGTGTAAACTACCTAACAATATAGAGTGGTCACTGCACTTTGCAAATAGCAGTAAACTAGGCCACAGGATTTCTTGCTAACTCTTGACAGATATTCACCCGTAACCTGAAATTGGTTCAGCCAACACTTACCCTGACTGGTATCCTAGACACTAGTGTGAATCCGGTGAAATGATGTATAGACAAAGATACTACTCCTTGTGTGGAACCATTCACTTGGGGACCAGTTCGACTTGAGTCTATATTCCATTTGGACGATTCCCCTTTCTTGGTTAACACAGCCAGTTCTTCGGTAGTATCAACGTGAGGAAATGTGAGGTTCACTGGGATCTTCAAAACATTAAAAAGAATTTTTTAAAATGTCTGGGTGAGGAAGATGCTTTTGCTTCAGCCACCTATTCTTTACCATTATTGTTTAAAAAGTATAAATAAACTTACCTGAAATTTTAATCCATCAGGTCCACATTCTATAGATGGCGAAATATTTCTTGACATGTCCCCAGGGCTGTTATTCTCAAATAGTACCAGTAGGTATACCAGTTGCAGCTGGTTCAGAGCACCTGCTGGAATTGTCAGACTTATTGTGGCATCACCAGCAGGTCTCAGCTTTCCACCATTAGAATCAAACTCTCCAATAGCAAATATACTGGAGGCATAGCACTGACCAGGTCGTCTACTGGAAATTGAGTAGAACTTTTCTACTGCACCTGCAACATAATTCAATTTAATTTGTTTAACAATTTCCAAAAAAATTGTCATTATGTGAAAGTACTGCTTAAATATAATCATACTAATATTAAGTTTAACTATTCTAGTCTAGATGTAACAAGTGCCCACTTCATACATGTAAATACATTGTAAGTATATTATGCATTCAAAGCTTGGGCCAACACTTTAAAAATTGGCAAATGGGTCATTCCATGGGGACTGATCAAATTTGCGTGCTGGCCCGACTCAGGTTCTTTTAAAAGAAGAGCAGCCTGAGTTAGTGGGAAACTAGCATTTCTTTTTCTATTTGACCCCTGTGGTTCCGGCAGCAGCTCGTTGAAAAGTGGGAAAGTGTGGTGGGGACAACTTCAAATGGAATTTTTTGAAATTCCTGAACATTCAAATTATTACTGTGGCCAGTGTATGATACTTAGAGCTGTAATTCTTGTTACATAGATACTTTTATATACGTGCTTCAGTTTCATTACTTATTTAAGCCTGTATGGTCAACATATGGACGGTCAGAGGTCACCGAAAAACGCCTCTCGGAGCTAGTTTGACCAAAATTTACTGAAAATCGATCAAATAGACACTGCTGGATTTGATGAAAAGAAGGTTGATATACAATAACTAAGTAGTAAAGATGCTCAATATAAGAATAAATGAATTTTTGGGAACAAAAAGCACTTTCCAAAATGAACTATATGGCGACAGTGGCTCAAATTCAGCATGGCCGTCGTCCGAGTTGGCGTTTTGGGGCCTTTTTCAAGGCTAAATCTATTGAACTTAGTAGTGAAAATTAATGGTGAAAATGTTGCGATATTTACAATTCACACCTGTAGATTCTATTTCTGCAATAAAAACTTTGTCTTTTTGGGTCTAGAAGGCTGAATTCTCATATTCAAATTTTACATAACTTCGCTGTAATATAGTGACTACGTCGCCATGCAGTTAATTGGCTATGGCCATAGAGGTCAGTCAAGACTTAATTTGAGGTACAATTTGAGACTTGGCTTGGTTATAAAACCTTATTTGTGAAGAAAATGGGTGAAATCCTTTTTAATAGCGCAAACATGCAGTTTTGGTAACTTCACCATGATTCGTCCTTTCACACATTTGTTAAATGAGGTAAGATAGCTAAGCTAAGTAGTATTTCAAGGTGTGACTAATACCAAGTATTGTTTAGTGAAAAATAAGGTGAAGAAAATGATGCTCCATGGAACTAAGGCATCTTTAATCAGTGGGTGAAGTGGTGCTTCTAGCTCCGGACAAATTTTGGTGTCACCATTAGTTATCAGATTCTAATCAAAAATATACATGCAAAATTATATCCACAGCCCACAAACAATAGCTTTTGACAAATTTATACATATATTTAGCTTACAATTAAACCAGTATTTGCTAATTAGCTTCAAATTAGCCTAATATTTTTTGTTCATAATATGTGAATAGTTCCTTTTCAGGTGTATAAGTGTTGTACAGTGTTTATTTGAAGAGATTGAATTACTATTCACATATTATGAACAAAAAATATTAGGCTAATTTGAAGCTAATTAGCAAATACTGGTTTAATTGTAAGCTAAATATATGTATAAATTTGTCAAAAGCTATTGTTTGTGGGCTGTGGATATAATTTTGCATGTATATTTTTGATTAGAATCTGATAACTAATGGTGACACCAAAATTTGTCCGGAGCTAGAAGCACCACTTCACCCACTGATTAACGAAGCCTTAGTTCTATGGAGCTCCATCTTCTTCTCCTTCCTTTTCATTAAACAATACTTGGTTAAGTCAGACCTGAAAATACTGCTTAGCATAGCTATTCTGCCTCATTTAACAAACGTGTGAAAGGACGAGTCATGGTAAAGTTACCAAAACTGCATGTTTAGGCTATTAAAAAGGATTTCAACTATTTTTCTTCACAAAGTAAGTTGTATAACCAGGCCAAGTCCCAAATTGCACTTTAAATTAAGTCTTGACTGACCTCTATGGCCATAGCCAATTAACTGCACTGGTGATATAGTCACTATGTTATAGCGAATGTATATAAAATTTGAATCTGAGAATTCAGCCTTTTAGACCCAAAAAGACAAAGTTTTTATTGCAGAAATAGAATCTACAGGTGTGAATTGTATATATAGCAACATTTTCACCATTAATTTTCACTGTTTAAATAAATAAACGAAACGAGCTCATATCCACATGCAGACACTCTAGAAAACACATGCTCAACTATGGAATCACTTGATACACCAAGATTAGTCCTAATCTCTTTAGCTACATGTATATAGCAGTAAGCCAAACAATCGCTACATATAAAACACCTTAACCATGTCCTTGTCCATTAGTAATATTGTGGTGAAACAGCCTCCGTGGCAATGGCACCTAGGCCAGCCACACTGACAATATCATTAGCTGACAATTAACCTTATTCATATACTGTTATTCACATATCCATGCATTGTCTACCTATTATTATCTATGCATTCAATACCCTATTATCCACTGCGTGTCTTATATACATGTCTGTATTAGCAATCAAGGCTTGGAATTACTCTCTATTGCGACTTGGTTTTTCCCACATTTATACTTATTTAGTAATTGTCTGTCCTTACTTGATTGCATATTGTTAGAGTCTTTTTGCCACTTTATACTGTAACTACGTGGCCGACCCTATGGATTTAGCTAATATTTACACACGGCATGTTTTTACCTATATTGTAAGCACTTTTTGTGCCATGGCCGACCTTTTCATATGGCCAGGTCGGGCGGAACCAGACATATTGTTTCGTAAGTTCCGGAGCCGAACCCCTGTCGGCCGCCCGATACCATGTCGTACCATTTTTACCGGAAGTTTGTTATGTATATAGGGCAGAGCATTTTCTATTGTGAATCAGTTGTTGATTGCGCTTGAATAAAACAACATCTCCTAACTCAACCTACAGAGGCTTACTCTTTAGGCGGGTAACTCCACCTGAGAATCCTTTGGATTCAGTACGGCTCGAGTTCACCTCATCCTAGGCTAAGCATATCTCTATCCACCCCTTAGGCTTAGGCCGATCCCGGGTTCTAAATGAACCTAGCGTCAGACTTAGGTTCTCAAGGTTAGATCTTTTTCACTACACCCCCTCGGAGTATAAACTCTACTAGACCTACGTCGGTCCTGAGCTCCAATGAGTCTCGGCATCGGCCTACGTCTAAGATAATCTACAATTTACACCAATAAGAGCACCCATAACTGTTCACTCTTTTATGTAATGAGCAGAAGGTACACTTGGTCGGCCTCTACCACCTTCCAAGCCCTTCACATACGTGTAGCCCTCGGCTCTCGTATGATCATCTAACTCAGAAACATTACAGTATTATGTCTCTTTTATCTGATGATTGCTATATATTTCATTCCAGTATATAGCATGAAACTAATAGTAATAAAAGAGATAAAACAGTGAGATTCTACCAAATATTAATTAGCTCTGTTGTAAACATTGAGCACTTTGACTGAGATTCAGCAGTGCATAAACACGTGCTTTATTCCATATTAATTTTCACTACTAAGTTTAGTAGATTTAGCCTTGAATAACGCCCCAAAACGCCAACTCGGACGACGGCCATGTTGAATTTGAGCTGCTGTCGCTATATAGTTTATTTTGGAGAGTGTTTTTTGTTTTCAAGAATTAATTTATCTTTGTGTTAAGCACCTCTAATCCTTAGTTATTGTATATCAACCTTCTTTTCATCATATCCAGCAGTGTCTATTTGGTCGATTTTCATTGAATTTGGGTGAAACTAGCTCCGATAGGTGTTTTCAGTGACCTCTGACCCCCAACATGGTGATCATATAGGTTCGAATGAGTAATGAAACTGAAGCATGTGAGTGATAGTATATATGTAACAAATAATACAGCTCTAAGTATCATACAGTGGCCACAGTAATAATTTGAATGTTCAGGAACTTCAAAAAATTCCATTTGGAGTTGTCCCCACCATATTTTCCCATTTTTTAACGAGCTGCTGCCAGAATCACAGGGTTCATATAGAAAAGATATTTCTGGTTTCCCACTAATTCAAGGGTGCTCTTTCTACCCATAAATTTTTAAAAGAATCTGAGTCGGGCCAGCACGCAAATTTGATCAGTCCCCATGGAATGGCCCAAATGGAAAAATATAGTGCTGTCCAATATCCACATATGGCCAATATTCTACACAACACCCAAACTTTGAAAATGACATTACATACTACATACCTCATATTATGTGCAATGCATATAACGTACATGTAATATCAATATACAATACTTGCATACATGCAAGGATTGTATATAAGATGTTCAATATATATTACCCAGTACGTCTTGTAGAATCTAATTACTCACAGATTGAAGATTATACTAGTGTCTGTTGCAATAGCATGAAGTTGTACACTTAACTGATTGAGTCAAATACAGCTGAAAGTAAATGTAACATTTAGCTCTAGATCTACATATACACGTCCTTGACATCAGTTTGAACACCTATGCAAATATGGAACATCAAATATCATAATATATAGGCTAGCTAGTGCTGATGCTATAACAGATTATGCAGGGAAGTGTAGCCCTTTCACATACATATATATAGTGCTGGCTGTAGATGATGATTTGCAGTACCTCATAACTGAGTACAAAACAGCAAAAGATGCATAGGATAATATTATTATAATAGTGAAATACTTTGTAAGTTTAATTGTTCATTATTGCAGAGCAATGTTTATATTTCATTTCCTACACAGTGGCAGTTGTTCCATTGTCAGAAGCTTTGGTGGTCATGAAAAGTATCCATCTGCGTAGTCATTGTTGAACTACATGCACATTTAATACCTTACCTTTGATTACGGTAGCAAGAGTTAAGTCTTCTTGTTCTGTGTTGAAAGGAACTTGTTTTTTGATGCTGAGAGGCAAAGGTTTAGATGGACGAGATGGGATATCATCAGCCATGTCACTAGGTGAGCGTGGGAGCACTGATAGTGGTGGTAGCACTGACCGTGGCTAAAAATCAATAGTATTAGTGTACATGAAATTTTGGATATATGTCCACCTACAAGTACTTGTATATTTGTGCCATATATGGATATATTATATATCCTACATATTATATGCATATTCACAGGGAAACCAAAGTGTCCAAAACCATTTTATTACTAATAGTTTTGTATTAAAAAACACTGATCAGGTAAAACCATTTTTTCTGATCAGTGTTTTTTAATATGAAACTATTAGTAATAAAATGGTTTTGGGCACTTTGGTTGCGTTGTGATATTTTAGTTCTAAAGTGTTTTATCGAGCACTTTCGCCATTCATGCAATTTTGTATTATGCGCGTATTCATGCTGATATTGTGGTGAGAGGGACATTCCTCATTGACATTGCAATTAGTATGCAATTATCTATACTTGTATATTGCCTTAAATTTGTTATAACTCATTCATTATTACTTGTAAATGCACCTCAAATGTATGGTTTTACAAGGCCGAGTGCCTTTGATATAGTTCTACTTTTATACTTAATGTATGTGCAATATTGTGATGGTACGCCAAGTCGTATCTTACATCTGACACTCATTATTGTGTGCATACATGTATATATCTGCTTGTACTTTACTCTCATATTGTTGTATATGATTATATGATTATATCTAAGTCTTTTAATGCCTTTTATACCCATGTACAGAGGCCCGACCTCTCAGAATCCATTGATATTCATTTTGTACATGAATTGGACCATTATAAGCAACTTTTGTAGAACCCGACCTATTTTGGGTCGGCCGCCGGGCTTCCGGCGGCCATCTTGTTGCGCAACTTCCGGACGACCACACGTCGTCTTTTCCCGACGTCACGTCGGCCGGAAGTCCTTATACTATATAAAGGGCACTGTTCAGACATGGGCACTCGAGTCATTTTACTCGACTCAAGTTAACTCGAGCAACAGCTTTTCATTACTTTTAATTGACTTGTGCTTTTGTATTGTGTGAAAGCTGAGAATTGACTTTTACTTCTACTCTCCTACAAAGCATGATGCTTGACTCTTACTTTACTCTAATCTTTCAGCTATCAATGAAAATTCTATTGGTTTGGTGTAATTATGTAATAAGTCTTGTTCACCATAGAGAAGCTGAGAGGCTTATAGATAAACAGACCTACAATTATAATAAGTGCAAATTTGAAGTAGCCTTTGTTCTTCAGAACTACTTTAGCTGACAGAAAATCAGACCTAGCACTAAGTATTACCTATTGTGTGTTGTCACACTTGTATACATCAGAAATCTGTGTTCTACAAAATTCCCATTGGTATTCTCTTTGACATACCGCTGTACTTTTGACTCTACTCTGACTCTAGCCTTTTGGCACTAGTTGCTTGACTCTTACTTTACTTTTCAAAATGGCTGTTTATTTACTCTTACTCTACTTTTGACTTGCTTCATCCGATGAGTTGACTCTAAATTACTTTTTATCAATTGGGAATGTATACTCTTACTTGACTCTTGACTTGAGTATTTGTCTGCTTGGCACATGTCTGGCACTGTTTTACTGTTCATTGTCTCAGTCTACACTTGGCTTTCAATAAAGACACATCTATACACATCTATTTCAAAAATAGAACAATGGTGCTTGCCAAATAGACTTGTTATAAATTTTAGCAAAACAATGCAAGTCATATTTCGAAATCCACAGAAAAAAATTGACGTTGATGATTTCGATGTTGGAAAATTGAATACCGTTGATCACACAAAATTTCTTGGTGTGACCTTGGATAAACATTGTAATTTTGAGTTCCATATCAATAACATTGTAAACAAAATCACCTTTTTATTAATGATGTTTCGCTATTTGACAAAGTTTTTAGACCAGAAAACAATGGTAAATTTGTATTACACTTTTATATACCCACACCTTATATATGGTGTGGAATTTTGGGGACATGCCCCAGACTATTTAATATCCAGCATTTTAATCAGCCAGAAGAAATCATTGCGGATCATTTTATGTCAACAGCCAAATTCACATGTTTCACACAGGTTTAAAGAATTTAAAATTATGCCTATTTCTATGATCTTCAAATATAGGCTTATAATATTTTATAAAAACCGTATTTATCCCAACAAAAATAATCTTAATTTAATTGAGACTGTACACTCCATGACTACGCGTAAGACTTTGAAAAATCCACTGAAATCAATCAAAGTTAATTCAGAAATGGGAAAGAGGTCTATTTATTTTACTGCCGCTAATCTATTTGGTGAGCATGCATGGGACCTACGGGGCCTCACCGGTGGAGTTTTTGCGAGGCGCCTGGCTGCTCGTCTCTGGGAGCTTGGCGCATAGTGGGTGGGCGCAGCATGTGTCCCTGGATGCGTGTGTCGGCCTTCTGTGGCTGGCGAACCTCTGGAACGGGGCTGTCACAACTCTAGTTTCGAACTATCTGATTAGCCCCATGTTTTATTACCTTTTATTACCTTATTTTAATATCACTACTGTTTAAAAATGATGACATAAACTAATAAATAAAAAAAAAAAAAAATACTTGATACAGAGACTTTCACTTCCTTTTGTCAGGTCATTCGCTTAGCGAACCGCCTACTAGGTCGGATCACTCTCTTTCATTGTATAGTCTGAAGGTCAGACTTGGGACCAGATGGGTCGTCTTTGGTAGTTCTTGGGCTACTGAGATCGCTCGATCTTTCATGTAATGCGAAGTCCTATTACCACTCATAGGCACTTCATTTCTGGGTCGATAGTCGTCCAAGGACGACCGCACCAAATCACAGAAACCATTACAATATTATGTGCCATCTTTCTGTATATGACTGACCTTAAGAAGTCTGACCTCATCCTTTTTAGTAGTATTGCACAATACCTAGGACCGAGTAGCGGTCGACGGTCGCACTTTTACCGGAAGTTTTACCGAAAGTGTAAATGTATAAAAAGCGAACATTTTCTGTACTCAAATCAGTTGTTACTTGGAGCTCAATAAAGACACATCTACTACGAAGAATCACTTGGAGTTATCTTTTCCAGAACAGAATACTTTAAGCTGAATTCCTTCGGAACTGATAGCCCGAAGTCTTAAACTAGCATAGATAGAAGTCATGTTAGCTCTTATACAATAAGTAACAGCTCGGACCTATGAGTCACAGTACATGCCTAATCAACAACATTGCTACGGCTCAGTGTTATGTAATTGGAACTACATGTAGGTTCAATAGACCACTCTTGAGCTATTCCTGTACTCATACCACGGGTACTCGTACCGCAGGTATTCGTAACGCAGGTACCCGTACCACAGGTACTCGTACCGCAGGTACCCGTGTGCAAAACATTACAATGTTCTAATCCACACACATTGAACAGTTGATTCAGGAATATAATACGTGCACATACATGTTAGTGTCTTATAAGGATGAGCTGAAGAGAATATTCATGTATGTGTTTCAGTTTTAAAACAAGTTATCTTCGCTGAGGGGGAAGTCTTTGTATAGGGATTATCATGTAGAGTGTTTCATTACTAGAATTCTTGGTGTCCCAAATTAAATTAAAGTTTCATCTTGCAGCTATGTAATATAAAATCTGCACACTATCACTCTGCACTTTTTTAATAAAAGTTTTAACTATCATGCATAGTGAACTTACAGGCAGAATACCTCTGCAAAGCTAATGACTGAACTTGGGAGTAACTAACCTTGGAACAGAATTTGAGCTCTGTTCTCTGATTGGACAATAGTTGTGAAATAACCTTGCTGACTCAGAATTAAAGAGATATGGCTTATACTATTACAAAATGTGCAGGATGTTGTAATATTTTGAGCTATGTTAGCAGATTAGGACCGATCAATGGTCAACTTTGAGCCAAGAATACACTGTGGAAGATGAATTTTTTACTACACGTATGTAGGGCCACGCCCACTAAAAGTGCAGTCAGTTTATTTTAAAACACAGTTTAGGACTCCACACCTCTCACTTGCCTGGGGCACTGCTGAAGCAACTCTTGCACTTACTGACTTACCTCTACTCTTTCACCCGAGGGAGTGATTAGCTGGAGCTGTGTGAAGTTGCCCTTGCTAGGTATAATGGCAGCTGGCAGACTAACGTGATCATTTACCTGTAGTTACTCAGTTGGACATAGGACCTAGCTAATATTGAAGTATCTAACTTCATCATTGTATTACAGGACAGGCAACAGAGTATCATAGGGGCTCATTTCAGTAACACAAGGGCAACCTATTCTGGAACTGTTTTACAAACAACTCTTCATACTAAGCAGTTTATTCAAAAGGCAAAACTACAAATATGCCATTTTACTTTTTTCTACAAAGTATGAGTACATAAATCCCCATATTACTGAAGTGGGAAATATTGAGAATCTCATTGCTGTAGTTACAGCGGCTTAGAATCAGATAACATTCAAATAATCTAATATATTTATGTATTAGATTTACTAATGAAAGTTATTGAAGTTCCACGACATGTATAGAAAGTGCTCACCTCTATGTCACCACTTGCTTCATCATAATATGTCTCTATGCCACCATACGCATGAGAATCTGTCTCTATGGCATGAAAAATTATATTCTCATATACATGTATCTCTTGGTCATCAGCTGCACCATCTTGAGGCTTTGAAGTTTTGGCATCACTTAATTGGGATAGATTACAGTAAACAGGGGATAAAAGTGGACTAAAAAATACATATATAAAATGCTCTTTGCTGTTTTATGCAACACGACAAAGCAGGATAGAGGTTTCTCCACACTCGAACACCATAAAAATTCTTTAAGTTGATAAATTTTTGTAATGGAGAAAAGAGCTTTAGGGTTCAAAACTTACAGAAGTACATGTGCATGTTCAATTATTTTATTATTGTATTCACAAAGTCAAATTCTTCGCTAAAGTTCACCTCATTTGATAGTCAGAAATTCCTTCATAAGAGGATTCTTTACCATCTTCTTTTGAGTATCCATCTGGAGACCTGCTCACATTTGAGTATTGCGCCTCATTCGGCTGAAACATTTTGATAGATACAACTACATGATGTATTAATTTTTGTCTGTACATAACTGCTTACAAGAAAACCCAGCATCATACATGTGTCTGCTTATGCAACAAGGACTTTTGTTTGCTGGTTCCATGGCTGTATTGAAAAAGTGATGCTGGCTTACAATGGACAAAGTGGGAGGGGGAGGCTTTCTTTGTGGTTTTGGTCTAAAGCATCTGACAATTTTGCTTATAGCTCCTTGACCATCACTTAAATCTTGCTCCTTTTGCCTTTTTTTAGTCTTGTCACTAGCAGATTCTGAGATTTTAGTTTTGCTTGGTTTTTTACTTCTTGACTTCTTTTTATCCATATCGTCTTTGCTGATTGTAAACAGAATGCAAAACTTATGTCCAGCGATTCCAAATAGCCAATAAGGTCATGATGCATGGAATTGTCTACACAAACAAAGTTGCAAGAAACACTTTGGCCTGTGTGTACAGTATGGCCTGGTTAGACAGTCATAGGCAGGACTACATATACAGCTAAGAACGCCTTCTGAAGCAGATATACAAAAGATGCAAACTATAACATTACTACAGGACTAGTGTGGAGATCTAGCCACAAATAACTGTTTACAACTGCTAATAATTTCTCACATTTAACCAAAGAATAGTTAGCACCAGTTTTCTGCCTGCCAATAGAAGTATTTTATTTGACATTATCTTCGCAAACTAAAAGATAACTGCATTGTAACTAACAGTACTTGTTCATCAAAACCCAGAGCAACCATATCGTCTACATAAAGGGAGATGACCTCCGCTTGCTGTTGTACACTATATATTATATACATGATAAGGTGCATGTAGGTATAAAGCTGTTTATGGTGAATTTCCTTCTCGTCACCAATTCACTGTCTGCTTGACTCTAGAAGTGTAAATTGTAATCATAGCCTTATAATAGGCCCTACCTGTAGTTGAACTATAAATCCATAATTGATTCCTGTTATCTCAGTTTTTCTATTACTAGTAGTACATGTACATTATTTTACTAGTAGGTTACTTGCTAGTAACAGTCTCAAGGCCCACTGATAGGCTATCTGCCAATTGACTAAATTCTAGCCTCGCCCACTATGATCGGAGCACCTTATCTTACAGTAATATCTTTTTCCAATATGACATGATTCTAAATTCTAGTACAACTGCAATCAGTGTTAGTAGTGAAGGTACGTGTACAATGGGTACACAGGCTGTACCTGCAAAAGTCAATAGTGCACCCAATTTCTAAAGGCATTATTTTCTATTATATGAGGTACTAAGTATTAACCAGAATTAATATAGACTTTCTCCATTGAAATTTATTTTGATAGTAAATAGTATAACTTTATAGTATAGTGTAGTGTATATAATAGTGTTTACTATGCATAAAGGTAGTCAGGATAGCAAGGCAGCCAGCCTGCTTTCTCCATTGAAACTTATTTGTATTATAGTTTACAATACATAGAAGCAGCAGCGGCAGCAGCAGCGGCAGCAGCGGCAGCAGCGGCGGTAGCGGCGGCGGCAGCGGCAGTAGCGGCGGCAGTGGCGGCATCGGTAGCGGCAACATCAGCGGCGGCAGTAGTAGTGTCCATTGTGCATCTAGTGTACATCGTGCATGTAGTGTACATCGTGCATGTAGTGTACATCGTGCATGTAGTGTACATCGTGCATGTAGTGTACATGTAGTCATGTAGTGTACATGACTGTAATGTACATGTAGTGTACATGTAGTGTACATGTAGTGTACATGTAGTGTGCATGTAATGTCATACAAGTGCAAGGACAAGACTCCATTCATTCTAGTGGGGTAGTATAATTGTAATTATTCTACAGCCAGCAGGCAGTGAGTCTGTTTTTTTATTAGAAACTGTAATGATATTACTGCTCACCACACAGCTATTAGATTGTGCATTTTTATGTGCCCTTTAACCCCTATGTACACTAGATTGCAGTAAGTATAGGATAGTCATTGTAATAGCTGCTATTGACATCATCCTAACTGGTAGATGGTCAGCAATAGAAATAATGAGATAGCCTTAGTTCATTCTATGTTACAATTCTAGGGGAACAGCAGTTCCATTGTTTATATTTTGGTTGCCACCTCCCCCCCCCCCCCCCTCCAAGTTGCCACCACCGCAAACATGGATATCAAACTAATGCTATATCTACATGTAAAAATAACATACTTACACACATCATTTTGAAGGAAAATTATAACGGTTGTACTACATTACAGGGCCGGGGTTTGCCGGGGTCCGGTGCCGGGGTGACTCAAATTTGATCAAAATGTAATGAAAATAATTTATTTTAATTAAATTCAATAAATAGAAGTGTATTTATTATATTTAAACTCACCTAGTCATCAAACAAACAAAAGTGATTGCTTCACCGAAACTGATAGGAGTATTGGACTAGTCGACCGCTGTTGATAGTTATTAAAGAAATACCGGCCGCAACAATCTTGGCCTACAAAGTACTGGCCACTAGACAATTTGCCCTATTGGTTTCTTCATTGAGACTGTGTAGACAACTTCATAGTATCATCACTTATGTAATCTGGCACTGTATTGTATATATATAACATGGATTTCCAAACACCCAATGTTGACCTGTGCACATCAATATGAGATCATACAGTACAGCTGAGAGGTGATTACCAACTTCGTACTCATTCAGTAAATAGCTGGGGGGGGGGGATGCTTAGAACTATGGATTGATTTGAGGGAAAATAAACACACCAGGAGTATCCTAGTCAGAACAGGATTCAGACACATGTATCAATACCTGCATTATCATCCTTCCTGTGTTGGCAATTCTGATCCATTAATAATCAAATTTATTAGGCTAATTAATACAACACAAAATAATACAGATAGACTTTATATTGTATGCACTACAACAGATTTATTAGTATTTCAAAAAACATTACTAATTCAATTTTGAACAAATATTTAGATTTATTTCTTATGTTTAAACATATAATAATATTAGTCCATATAACCGTAATGTGCATAAAAAGTCTGTACTAATTTCCTGTTCTTGGTTAAATGTTTAATTCCACTAACAACATGCATAGGATGTGCAATGAATGAAGTCGTAAGCTATAAATAGTTAAAACTTGCACAACCAGTATACCAACATACAAATGAACTGCGCATGGAAAACGATATTTATACACATAAAATAATATGCAAAACAGAACAGCTAGACCTCAGTTGAACAACAGTAATAATACATGCATTATATTATATATAAAGAAGAGCAAAGTGTTGAGCTGCTACAGCATGACCACTTCGCAACCCTCAAAAATTAAGCTTCAACAACCGCATGTATAGTGGAAATCAACCCATACAGTGTGGTGAAACTGTCCAGCAGTGTGTGTAGGCTGATTGTCACTATACATGCATTTTTTACGTTGCTGAGGTGGCTATGATGGTAGCAGTCTCTTCACATGCTTGCCAGAGTGCAGGAGATTGGTCGTAATAGGGCGTCTTCTTCTCGATGCTGATTTCCTGGGTCGTCGTACCAGTTCGGCCATAACTGTAATAACATTAATATCATCAGATCGCATTGGACCTACATGCATGTGTAAAAAGGCAGGATTTTATTATGCTATTATAGGTAAGTAGAATTTGCGAATGTTCGAGAGAGACAGCTCGAAACAGAAAGTTTCGAACCTGGATGTTTGAAAAACTGCTAGTTCGAAACTCTACACCCCAATCCCCAACTCTGAGACTTCAACAAATTTGGGACAGTTCGAAACCCCTAACCCCAACCCCCAGATTTCAACCAGTTTTTAATATTATTTTTTCATTTAAACAACTAAATAAATTAATTTATCTGTGAGTTGCATTCTTCTAAATGTAATCTACACAGTCTAGAACTGTCCGGTTTCGAACTATCCGGTTGTGAAACGTCCTGTTTCGATTTGTCTTTTTCAAGATGTCCTTTACCGATTTCAACTAACTTTTATTTTTAATAGCATTCTTTGTTTTACTACTAGTAACTTGTAGAACACTAAATAATTAATTCCCGGTGAGTTATGTTCCTCTAACTATAATCTACACAGTTTCGAAGTGGTTGTATACCAAACGCCCGGTTTAGAAATGTCCTATTTCAAACTGTATTTTTCAAAATTTCCCTTTACCAGGTGAGTATGACCAAAGTATATAAGTCATATTTCAGCTGATGAATGCATTGAAACTTTTCTTTGATTTTAATTATCATTTTGATTTTGTCATTTTAACTATTTTAAATACTTTACTAATTCTAAAAAATAATTAGGCCACTTGCAATAATTATATATTACTTTATTCTTATTTAAAATAATTAAATAATATTATCTCTAATGATGTAAATAATAATTTAATATTAAATATAACAATATAATCCAATGAATAAGATAGAATGTTTTATGTTTTGTTACTCACTGGGCAAGCTCATTCAGCAGGCAACAGCTCTGTTAACAATGATGCTAAACCTTTACTCTCTATTCATATATAGATGAAAACTTCACTAACCAGTGCTGCAGTTCATAATGAATATGATACAATATCAATACAGTAGAAATATTCAAAAAGTACATGTAGAATGAGAATATTTCAGCAAGCACATTGTTGAGACAGGAAGTAGAGACTGTTGTCATAGACAACAAAAGCATTCAGGAAACGTTAAAATTAGTTTGCACAAAGGTGTTAGGCGAACGGCTGGCGAGATTGTCGAGGTCTACTTAACTCGATTATCTTGTCTACGAACAATTTTTATTCGGCTGGTTTGTCTTCAAAAATGCCGTTCGTTCAGTGAGTCACTTTTGGTGACTAGGTGAGTTAAAATTAAATAAATACGTTAGTATTGACTCATTTTAATTTAAATAAATTATTTTTATTAAATTTTAATCAAATTTGATTCACCCCGCCACCGGACCTCGGCAAACCCCGGCCCCGTAATGTAGTACAACCGAAATTATAACATCTAATCTACAGATTAGTAGTATATTATTGTGATAGTACAGGACATTTGTATACGACTCCAGCTACCCTGCAGCACCCTAAGTGCCTAGTAGTTGTCACAGCGCTACTCAGCTAACACTTATACTCTCATAACTAACTGTTCGTATGCTTATACTCAACTGCATTGCATGTCTAAACCATTCATTTATTGTCTATATACGTGTATCTATGTGTTTATACTCACTCGACTGAACTACATACTAATGTATATACTTGTATGATAATGACTAAGTCTTTTAGTGCCTTTTATACCCATGTACAGAGGCCCGACCTCTCAGAATTACTTGATATTCATTTTGTACATGAATTGGATCATTATAAGCAACTTTTGTATAACCCGACCCATTTTGGGTCGGCCGTCGGGCTTCCGGCGGCCATGTTGTTGCGCAACCTCCGGACGACCTTATGTCATCTTTTCTCGACACTACGTCGGGCGGAAGTCCTTATACTATATAAAGGGTATTGTTTCACTGTTCATTGTCTCAGTCTTCACTTGGCTTTCAATAAAGACACATCTATACTTGATACAGAGACTTTCACTTCCTTTTGTCAGGTCATTCGCTTAGCGAACCGCCTACTAGGTCGGATCACTCTCTTTCAACGTATAGTCTGAAGGTCAAACTTGGGACCAGATGGGTCGTCTCTGATAGTTATTGGGCTACTGAGACCGCTCGATCTTTCATGTAATGAGAAGGCCTAGCACCACTCATAGGCACTTCAGTTTTGGGTCGGTAGTCGTCCAAGGACGACCGCACGAAATACCAGAAACCATTACATTATTATTAATAGTCAATGAACAATTTGCAAAAGATATTGTGAAACTTGGGTGAAGCTAGCCGATGACATACGATTAATATTCACTCTGTGGCCCCTTGCTACAATAGCAGATTTTCAGCACTGAGTATTATTGCACTACTAAACAGTCAAATTGTGATTGATGTTACAAATAGCCCTATAAACTGGTACCATCTACTTGTGTAGGTGAATAATGTACTAGTATGCATATTTTAGGTGAATCTTTCATATTAGGCTACAGTCCATTCAGATGAACCTGAACATATACATGTACACAGCAACACAGTTCATGTAGCCTACTCATACATTTTTTGTACATATTGTGGTGGTTCAGGCAATCTTGCTCATACGCTGTATTATATACAATGTGTAGTTTGTCATGATACCTTTGCATAGTTATTTGTTTGCATAATAGACTGGGAGGTAGAGTGAACGCCTTCTCATTATCAATTAGTGGTTTTGCGCATCGATCATTTTACCTACATGTTTTTGGAACCCAACCTTGGAGGGGGGCTGACTTTGAGTTATCAGCCTTCAGTGCCTGCTATCATGTCAAACTCGTCTCTCTCAACATCTTTTTCACGACATTTACTGTTATGACTAATGCGGACTGGCCTTAGGAACTAGAGCATGTACAACCAACATTCATGCATCCATGAATTCATGCATTTGTACATGTACATGTACATTAATCAGTCCACTATCAGTGGAATTGATTAAATGTAGCATTTCTGCAATTAGTTATCATTCACATTATAATAATATAGAGTGCATGGGCAATGTTGAATCAGAATAAGAGTAAAGCCGGAACTTGGCCCAATGTACTGTGTTTATGACCAATAGATATACCACACAGTTTTATTATGATTAGTATCACAGGCAAAAACAAACCTACTTCGTTGTTTCCAGTGTAATTTTTTGTGGATAGCAACAGGTGACAGCAGTTATTCTGTCACTTCTTATAGTAGGAGTAGGAGGTGGCTCAGTGGGTTAGAGCGCCTGCCCTGAGGCATGAAAGCGCTGAAGGTTCAGGGTTCGAATCCCGCTGATATCTACTCACTACTGGATCTTTGTACCACAGGTGTGCTCCGACCTGCCTACAAACTGAGAGCAAAAAACTTGGCGCAGCCATTGCAGCCTTGTATGTGTACCATCAATTCTGTCGTCAGTGTCTGTCACTGAGTGATACTGTATGGTAATTTTAAAAACCCATAGAGCAGTTCATATTATTTTAGTCTTGGGAACAGAGAAGACGTGATATCTACCATTCTGTAGTCCTTACTTTTGTTATTTTACACACATTTCTATTTACATGTTTACTTCCTTGTGTACACAGTATTGTACCAAAATGTAGTGAAAGAACATTTGCTACACATCAACGGAGTAATACTCCTTTCCATACTTATTATTATCGTTCGCTTGAGTAAGTGTAAGTACAACTCTATGTTATTACACATGTAGTATTATTCTATTATTTTGTAATTTTGATGTAGTTCGGATTTTGGTTGTAATCTGTAGTAAGTCCTTCTACCTTACTATTATTCGTATTGTTAGACATGGTAGTATATACACGTATAAATTGAACTGTGTACCATAATATGTTATATTACTCCTAGACCATACTCTGTATTTTCTGTTATATTACCACCAGGTAGACCTAGAAGTAAGAAGTGGCTCCAATAAGCTGCTGTTCTACTTATATCTCATTCAGTGCTATACAAGCCTTGCAAGCTTTCATCACCTGATCCTTAGACCTTTAATCTCCTGTAGCCCTGTAGACATCATTAAGCAGGGGGCAGCCAGATGTCATTATACAACATTTTCAAGTGCATTTTATTATTTTAGAATGCATTGCCAAAATGCATTGTTTTGGTTGTTGCTGAGTTAGCTTCTGTCAATCGGGAACGGGAAAATAAATTGTAAGTTTGTTTCTTATGTTGTGTAATTATAAGAACTAAAATGTTTAAGAGTATTGTAATGTTGATGTAACAGGTTTATCATTTTATTGTCATAATTTAGTGACATTTTGTGTTTCTGAGTTTATATAATAATTTTTCCTCTTATTACCAGGTCACCGGTTTATTAATAAATAAAAATAAAAAGCTACCGCGCGACAACCTACTTCTGTGAATCCTCATTCTGTCACAAATGTGTCATGGTGGAATGCAAAAATATACATTGGAATCCACAATATTAGAGTTGGAATTCAATGGTACATGCACATGGTCAAAGTTTAGATTACAGTAGATTGTACATGTACGTGGCAGGCTCATATATAATCTATTACTGTGTTGTGTTGGTGTAGTCAGCATGTACAAATGTAGAGTGTACCCAGCGCTATGACCACTGCTACTGTATCACAAGCAGCTACTATCTGATTGGCTGGCATCCTGTCAAGATGTTGTTTGGCTCAAATTTCAACTGTACTGCATAAACAATTATATTGGCTGACAAGTAACCACATACTGGTTAATTAATTACGCATTCACATTGCGTAATACAAATATTCCAAATAAACTGCACTTTCTTTTGCCTTTAACAAAAAATCTAGGAATAAATTCAACTTTTTAAAAGAGGGAAATTTTACATTTGATTATAAGATACAAGTAAATATAAATATTATTGAGATATGCAAAATACTGATTCCTCTATCCACTAGACTGCGCATACATGCAATTGCTAATTTGTGCTATTTTTAGAAAAAATAATCGCGTTACAAAAACTCAAGAGAAGAAAGTTGTAGAGTTATGTAACACAATTCTAAAAACACCTTATTTGTCATGATAGGACAAAAACTGTTACTTAAGTGGATCGGACAAGTTTATATATAACATAAAGGAAAGCTCTCAGGCTGAAATGTGTGACCTTAAACTACGTACATGTACCTGTGGCAGCAGCAACAGTAGTAGTAGCAGTTACAGTAGCAACAGTTATAGCATAAGCCCTGCACGTAATGATTTCTAACAACATGATTTCTATTGTACGCTTTGTTATAAAATATCATATTGTATAATATCAGATATTACGTTAATTATAGTTTTGATTAGATATAATATTGTAGATCGAAGTACAACATGCATCATGTATGTAGTTAGAATATAGCCTAAGCAGATATGGGATAGAAAAAAAGTGAATTAGATTATATTGTTACAACTGTTTGGTTTTGTTACTGGGGAATGTAGATTATGCTCTATTATAACTTTAAAGAACCAGGGTTATCTTCTTTTAGTGTATCAGGACCTTTCAATGGACAATTATAGTCAAGTAGACCGTAGCCACCATCATCATCATCATCTAGATTGTTGTTTGGAGTTGTCCAGCCTTCTCTTTCATCAAGTGCCATAGCCTTATCATTCCTGCAGCTACAAGCCCCAAATCGTGCGCTGTAAAACCATATACCATATTATCAATTAGCAATTACAATTACCTCAAATACAAGCTTGTCTTTTCTTATAAACACAACCCAAATATTACTGCAATCAAAGACCTAAAAACATGTATCTAGAGCTTGCTCTAAGGAAAGCATACTCCTGCAGATCTAAGGCTGGTTTTGACTCACCAGTCCAGAGAATTTGAGTTTTATAAGCTTTGACATAGGAGAGTAAAAGAATTATTTTTATATTCTTTAGTTGAGTTAATATACACAAGCTCTAAGCTTCAAATTAGAAGATTTCAGAAAATAATATAGATTTTACAGATTCTTTCCTTATTAATTTTTGGGACGTAGCCAAGGCTACTGAGTCACTGCTGAGTAAACATATACTAAATATATTGAAAGTCCATACCTTTGTCTCTTACACCGCCTGTTGGCCAATTGGCTATATTTAATTGAATTCAACATGACATTTACAATATATAAACCAGGTGTGTGTAAGTTAGCTGTATACATACCACTGTTCACAGTTTTCTTGTGGTTCCTTCTCTTCTCTCAGCACACCAGGTTTAATCTCGGAAGTCTTTTCATACACTTGTTCAGATGATGGTGCACAAACAGCTTCATGTTCGGTGAGTACAAGCTTCATTTTGGACTATAATTGATATTGCCGATATACATGTACATGTAAGCTATGATTAGAAACTCAGCCTAGGAAATACAGGGTGTTGTCAGCCCTGATGCCCTGATACGTATCTGCACTTTCATATTCTTATAAGTGAAAACTAAACATTATATGTATATAATATATTTATACCTGCACAACTATCATACCCAATTATTTCGAAGCTTTAAAATAAAGTTATGCAGCAAATGTGTATGTGTATTGAGTGAGAAGTTACAAGAGTGCTAAAAAATCAGCTATTGATAATTCCAAAAATGACTAAAGTAATTCATTTATATCATAATAGATTTCGTACTAATCTAGATTGAGACAAAAAGGAGTAGATAACTTCTAATTAGTTTGACAGGAGCAGGTTTATACCCATTCTCATACAATTACGTATATCCTCACCATAAGCATCTGAAGATGTGCATAATCCAGAGCACTAGTCAACTCTGTCTTTGCCATTGGGGGAGGATTTTGTTCTAGCTTAATACAGAACTGCACTTTATTATCTTTACGGCTAGGCTGGTAGACATTGATGTCTAGTATGGTTGGGGTCTCCGATGCCAAGATCTCTACAGATTCATGGCTAGCACGGAGCACTCTCTCTTCAATGAATGAAAATGTCTAAAACCAAAGTTCAAATATTACTTGTCATCTATCAGTCCATAGTAAATTTACACTAAATACCAAATTAAACAACCAATAATATGGTGATTGCAAGTAACTTCAACAAGTTGCCTGTGAAGGTTAAAAGTTGTATATTTCGGTCATGTTACAAGTCATCTTATGTAAAAAGCATGTTTGGGCCAAATAAAGAGTCTATACTTCTATTGAATTGAAAAGTCACCGACCTACTGACAGACCAACTGCCACAACATGTCTACCTACTTTGTATAAAAAAGTTGTTCCACAAACAACCCTTGAAGCTTCAATCACCAAACCTTGATGTCCACAGAAGAATGTGAAATCCTTCCAAGGAGAATCTCGCAGAAACCCTAGCTTCTTCTCGCCATCATCAATGATCTAATAACATACGTGGGGAAATATACATGTATCTGCACACACAACTGTGAATTCATTACTATTTGCTCTGCCTTAGTTTTCAGCATGTAGACCTATTGGTTACATAGCAAAGATAGTTATTGCTAGTATGCTTAGTAGGATTGATATTTTTCTACCTTTCGGCAAGATATACCTCTGTATTTTTTCTTGGTATACACACATCACTGTATGTGTTGTATAATGTAGTTTGCACTCGTGTCATAGTCAATTGTATGCCGTACCTCAGGAAGTAGAGTGGAAGAAGATGCTTTGCATATAAAGTATATTCTGGCTTTCTCTCCACGTCTGTAAACACCTATGGACATTCCCTTTCCTGAAGAAGTTGTTGTTGAACAGCCAACTCCCGGTGACTGTAAAAGAATTGCTGTAAATGCCTATTTATCCTGATGGGAATACAATATGCAGGTCAAGCACATTTTAAGTCTCGCTCCACAAACTAAGCTAAGGTGAGAAAAATGAGTGAGTTCAAGACACATCAGTGGATTAGCCAATGAGGTTAAACATTGCAACAAGATATGACATAGTATAGATTACCTACTTTCTCATCAATAAAGATGGGGGAAGCAAGTTTTTAAACCTTTTAATTCACAGTTGTCGTCAGGAACATAAACCTGTTCAAATTTTATTTATGTTACATGTATTTATGCCAATGGAATTAAATGAACAGTAAAGCTTACCCTAGTCGACCTTCTAACCAGCTTATATCTGGTGAAGTGATGTATGGTCAACGAGACAACATCTGATGTTGGAATATTTAGTTTTGGACCAGTTGGACTTGAGTCAACATGCCAATGGGTCTTTGGTCCCTCACTGGTCAAGGCTTCGACTTCAGTATTCACAGCAGCATGTGTGAATGTCAGTGTCACTGGACACTTAACATACAATTACAATAACTATCATTATTACATTGTGGAGCTGTTGATAAAACCAGTTCATTTCGATTTGTGCCTTTTTAAACTTAAACAAGATGATCTAACTTTTAGTTATTCAGCAAAGAAAACTATTCTGCATGCATTCCAATTTACATTAATAGCTTTAAATGGTAGACACTACAATGATGTACTACATGTACCTATACCTGAAATTGTAAACCATCTGGTCCACACTCTATGATTGGAGAGAAATTCTCTGTGTTGTCACCTGGCCTGTTATTCTCAAACAATACCAGTAAATACACAAGTTGCAGCTGGTTCAGAGCACCTGCTGGAATTGTCAAGCTTATTGTGGCATCACCAGCAGGTCTCAGCTCTCCACCTCTAGAGTCAAACTCTCCAATAGCAAATATACGGGAGGCATAGCCTTTACCCAGTGGTTTGTCAGAGATGGAGTGATATTGGTTTATGGCGCCTAAAATGGGTTCATATTATACAAGTCATGTAAATCCATTAGTCATGCATGTAAGCCAGTATAAGAATAATTAATGTCAAACTACGATAACTCTACTAAGTTACCCAAAATACCCTACTGCAGCTGAAGGGTTAACGAACCTGCAAATGAGAGATAAAACCAGGAACCAATTATTGGTGCCTTACCACTTCACTGATCAGCATGTAACCTAGCATCTTAGAAATTACTGAGGAATCATTATTTCACTTTGCTGTTGAATCTGAGGAAGTAAATGCTGGAACTCAACCAAACTGACTTTTCCCAAATTATATCAAGAAAAAGAAAAGAGGTAGAACATAAAAACAAACACTATCTTTCTGTAGCATAGCATGGGAATAATAATACTACATGTATATAAAATATTTACTCTGAGGTATTCAGGCAAAGAAACATGTAGAACACTACATGTTTCAAAACAACAATTCTATTCAAACTCCTTTCATGCAATGTAAATGCTTTCCTGCTTCTAGCCAACATAGTGATGTGAACTAATATTATATTATGTAACGTTATGTAGTTATATGTAATGCAGTTGTATGTAAAGATCTACCATCTACCTTCAATCAGCTTGTCTACTGACAGAGAATCAGGATCCTTCTGATAAGCGAGAGAGGACGCTTTCCAATCGTCACTTTCTGTTTGAGCGTCTTCTGTTGAGAGTGTAAAAGGTAACCGTTCAGTAAGCTCGCTTAAATCAACGTCACTGTGGGAATGCTTCAAAAGTGCTGGGGGCTTATAATTAGAGCTCCTCTAAAACATGAACTATTGTTATGCAACATACAATGTATAACTTGATACATATTATATTATTAGTAAATGAACCGATTTTCCATAGTTATCAGTATTTGGTTGTTAAGTATTGAGCTGAGTCTGATACATTCTTGTAATGATCAACAGTATGAACTTGTATCGCACTTGAAAGGTCTACAAATAAAATCACTCTTATTAGCAGTAATGGCTGTGTGAGCCTGATAGATGACTACTGCTTGAAGAATATTCAATTATTAATTTATTTTCATTGTCCTTCGTTTTTTACCCTCGCTTGTGGAGAGTCAAATACTTCAACTACTCCTTCAGCTGTTCACGGTCCAACTTTTCTACCACACCAGTAGCAGGTAGTTTATGCCTATGATACATGTACACTCATCTAGTACTACATGCATGTATTTATGTTGTATAACATGCTAATTTATATTACACATTCTATGGATTACAAGTCAATAAATGTATTAGAAGGATGCAAATGGTACTGTTTAACCATTCAAATTTAATAATGAGTAGCATTAAATAAATAAATAAATACATACAATACGTACATCCGGTTTATTTATCCGACTTTTGATTGAGTTTTGTGGCAGACAGCCGTACCTCTGTTCAACTTCCCTGTGTATTACTATCGGTTCACTGGATAAAAGTAGAACATACACATGTATATTATGTTATACAGTACGTACATTGCACTTGCACACACACCTCTATAGAAAATATGAAATGCACAATCTAAGGAAATGACGTATTAATCAATGATGCATTGCTTATTAAAATCTATTAAGCAACTCACTACTCACAAAGCAGTGCACTAATGACTAAAGCTGAGTTCCGAATGAATACAGATTCATGTAGTTAAAACATATTTTCTATTTGCACATTGTTAAAGTTTGACTATCGAATGTTTGCAGTTGGGTGTTCTAATTTACCTGTATAAATTTAATACCTATATAATATGTCCTCAACACAGAGCATAACATATTTTATGTATAAATTTACCTATATATGACTTAAATACGTGTATTTACAGTACATGTATACATGTATACATATATATTTACCTATATATGTCTTCAATACATAAGTGCTTGAAACTGCTTGCTCTTCTGAGAGTTGAGGTTTCTGTGAGCGGCTCAAAGTTGTGGCGCTAAATATTATGGTTAGTATTTTGAATGATAACAACAACGTTCATGTACAAATACATGTGCTAGGTGTATTGATAACTCTGATTCAGATATTCTAGAGAGTACAAAACAATATATATCCATATTCTTATCATTGCATCTAACGACGCAATACGAAAATGATCCAACCCAACAATGACCCAATATAAAAATGAACCAATAAAAAATATCCTGATGGAAAAATGATCCAATACATAAATGGTCCAATACAAAAATGACCCAATACATAAATGCCTCTTCACTTACAGTAGTAGTTGTAGGAGATTCTTGACCACCGACTGCGGAGGAGTCAGCTTGACTATCGACTTCCCAATAGTATCTGGAGCTGTAGCGCAAATAGTAGTATTTACATACATGTAGTTGTAGATAAAAAATATGTTGATTGCTACATTTTGTGGTATTTCATTATTGAACTCTTGTGTTCGAAAATGATACTTTTGCTGACTTGCATTTTGTCAAGCAGATCTTTCCATTAGCTGGTCAGTTAAGCGCATTTTAGTGTATGTTTCAGTCATACAGGCTTGAATTCAACTTGTGCTCCAGCTTATGAAAGATATGAAACGTGCTACCAACTTTAGGTACAAATATACTTACATGTACGTACATATCTACATGTACGTACATACTTACATGTACGTACATATCTACATGTATATGCGTATATATAATGATAGTATGGGGCTTATGTTCATACCGCTTATACAAGAACCTTTGCCTATTATAACTTGTACTAAATTGAATGGTACATCAGCTTTCCACTGATAAGAGCTGGTATTTACATACACTGTAGATAGTAAAGTATAAATACTAATAGCATTCATTATCAACTCTTACCGTCTCTTGGTGAATCTCTCAGCCCTTTGTACATTTGATAGTCGATTGTCCACTTCCTAGAACAACATAGACTTGGCATAGAAATACCGATATGTAATACATAATATATAAATAATTTAATATTGAAAGATTGTCCAGTAATTTGAAGGTTTAGTTAAGACAAAATTATGCATGCCCTACTACAAAATTAGTGAACCATTGAAAAGTTGTCTCCTCTATGTTCTGAATAGTGGCAATAGTCACATTGAATAACCAACACAGACACGTAGATGTATAATACAATTGACTCTAAAAATTCTATTGTGGGAGATTTTTAACAAACCAACTTAGGAATTCCAGTCTGCCATGGCACAATTTTCAGGCTGCTTGAGGGTCTGAACTATCCGAAAACTACAATTTATTATTAAAAATGAGCATGTGCACATGGCCATTGGCTTTTACCTGTCTTGTTTGTTGGATTACATGTAGGGCATGAATTCATATCATAATCATTGTATGAAAAGTCTTGTTTTTAAATATTGCTGTAAGTTACATATTTCACTTGCCCAGCTCTGTGTACGAGTATGAGTGTGTTGCCCTGGTTGAATTCTCTTGAGGAAATTCTTAAACTTTCTTCCCAAAGAATATGCACCTCAACCAGTTTTTGACTCTTCAAATTTCACTGTTTTGCGCTGATCTCTTACTTCATCCTCGCTCTCACTATCTGCATCTGTAGTACTAGACCTTCTGTTGCTGCTCATGTCTAGGTATCGACTTCTATTCTTTCCTTCATCCATATTGAACTAACACTTCTGCTTATAAAGTAGTATGCCGCATTATGTTTGTTGTTGTAAAGATTTGATTACAGACTCGACAAACCAAAGGGATACAACTCTTTCTCACAGACCAAACTAGGGAGATCGGCATAGACATCAACATCATGGGCTATGAAATATCTGTGCGAAACAAGTTTGGATAAGATATTGATAGGCCACTTGGCCAAAAATATGTCAGGCATCACGTCTGCATTTTGTAATGCCTGTGGTTGCCTAGTGAGGTACTGTTTCCTGTTTCTCTGTAAACCATGGACTTCCGTACACGTCATGAAAACTCTCACAGATATACTGATTTGAATGCAATCTAACACAATATTATTTCCTTCCTTGAGCCAATTATATGAACATGCAATATACTGTACATGCATGTTTTATACATGTAACATTTCATACACCATGTGCATGTACATATACATGTATATTATATTACATTACATTACATACCTTGCAGTGGTTATACCCAGCCAAAGATATTCAGGTTTGCAAAAAGTAACTTTAAGCTATGTGTACTAACAGGTATGAATCTGCCCTATGTTACTACTGCTACTCCTACTTGGTTGCTATAGCCAATAATAAATGCCTGAAGAGAATACTAAAACTTCCTTGTTCTAGCGGTATTAGGGCTTAGAAGATATTTTTAATATTACAAGAAGGGCTGTCTGAACACCCCCCCCCCCTCCAGTAAGTTCACAATAGGCTATATCAATGAGCATCAGTGCAGAAGTACAATAACATTCTATTTGTTTTAAAATATGAACAATAGGCCTGAATGTGCTCCTAATATAATGAACCACTCAAATAGAATAGTCTTAGCTCCAGCAGACACTTCCTCATGGAGAGGGGAGGGGTAAAAGTCCCATGGCAAAACTTATTTGGTAAAAGCTCTGCAATCAACCTAAATGTAGAGCTATATTTATATTTAAGCATCCACTTGGCTTTAAGCACTATACAATATTTTACATAGTGTATTACATGTATTTGAAAAGTTTCACAAGAGTTCCAGCTAATTACTGCTATGGTCAAAGATAATATAAAACCTGACAAAATAAATAAAAATAATAATATAAGAGAAATCACTAATAAGATTAAACAAATATCCTTGGTATTAACATGTATTATACATCCTATGTAGCTCAAAGTTCAGTGCTGTCTATTTGATGGGTGACAGGATCAATTTGTTCACTCTGCCTTGTATTTAATTGAAAATTCAGTTCTAGACTTGTGGACTCTAGAGCTGCTATAGAGTTGGGACCTTTAAGTGGGGAGACTAGGGGTGATTGAATGGTGCAGGACTCGTATCCACTTTCTTTACTTCGTCTGTTTGCTACTCCACGTCTAAGGTTTGAGGCTGCGTCATACTCTGACTCTACTGGTGATCTAGAAGCGTCTTTCCAACAGCTACAGGCACCTTGGTATGGGCTGCAATATATTATACAAGATACCAGAGTAAATATCTGTAGAAGCATAATATCATTATGGAATGCCTTTAGCCCAGTTTCACTACATCAGCAGGCAATTTCTTTACTGACCCATCTGGCTTATTATTCATGTAAGTTGATAAATAATAATGAGTCTCACTGTTATTGCTCAGAGACAAATTGGTTTTACTATTAAATAGTATTTAATAAATACAGTCAAAGCCTACACACTCAACATGACTGTGTAAAGCTAGATGGACATACAGATTCAGTAGCCTCTGGTGTAGGTACTAAAGCATGAGGCTTAGGATTGGAGCTGATAGAATAACCTTACCTGTGTTCACAGTGTTCCTCCGGAGTTTTAATGGAAGGTGGTGTTCTTACGACATCTGAAACAGGTCTACTGTAGCCAGGTGGTCGTGTGGAGTCTGTGGATATAGTTAAATGCTGCCCGGCATTATTTATTGATCCTTGTGATTGTAGCTCAAGATTCATCTATAAATAATAAAATGTGATTAAAATCTATTTTCTTCTTTTAAAATCATAATATACTTCTGCACAAGTAATATAAATGGTTGTCTATTGCATAACTTAACCGTGCTCCTTTGGAATTCTCAAACACTTTCATTAAAACTGCACCCCTTTGACAATATTAAATATATTGATGCTAAAACAAACTCCAACCAAGAGAAGAGGATAACTACCAATGTCAATACTGAATGTGAAATAAAGTGAAAGCTACATTAATTTAAATCAAATGATAATGATCACTCTGAGTATTAAAACCACTACCAAACAGCCCTATATAATACTATCCATCCAAATGACATATCAATGGCCAATGAGATATGGTAACTCAAGGTCACCAAGCATACATGTACTTACCATCATGGCGTGAAGTTGCTGGTACTCCATAACTCGTTTCCACTCTGCAGAGACAGATGAAGCTAGAGGAGAAGGATCTTTCTCAAGTTTTATACAAAACTGAGTGTAATTATTCACATTGCCAGGTTGGTATACATTGATGTCTAGCACCACGGGACTCTCCGTCACCATGATCTCTACTGACTCATGGTATGCTCTGAGCACCTTTTCATCATTGAAATTAAACTTCTGTAAAATATGCATAATGTACATTTTTAAAGTAGCAATGACACGTGTTTGGTGCTAGATAAGACTGTATTGGTTTCATTATGATTAGACACCATGGTGAGCTGTGCTATGTGTTCTCTAACATGCTATACACAAACTTTCCACTATTTAAGTATCAGCTTCATCGCTGTATAGATTTGTAAAAGGAAATATGGGTTTCCTACAGTACTTCAAATTAGTGTGTTTCTTTCTAAAATCAGAACTATCATTCTAAATTATGTTATTGATGCAAGGAATACAAGGTTTATATTTGATAATGTATACATTTAAATGAGGCCTGCTGTTAGTAGAAGAGCCACAGAAAGGTTTTTAAATTGTTGCTGCCTGCCCAACTTCTACGCAAATCACTGCACTTCAGCCGTATTTTTTACTGTAGCAAATCATAGAGTATATTGTTACATTTTGTTTTGTGTTTGAACCAACAGTGCATAGTGTTATGCTGCCAAGCATGAATAAGAAAACATAACTCCTCAAATGTTGCAAACCGGAATAAGAGAGACAAACTAAATTAAAGTAAAAGTGCATCGATTTGCTATCAACTAAATTATGTTAGCTAGCTGAATAGTATATATTGATCTGTTTATTACAGCTCCTCAGTGTCAAAAAATTGAGGTATTTGCCAACTTTACTTTACTATACCTTTATAAAATGTAATATTAGTTAAACTAGCATTCCCATGAGCATTAAAAGACTGTGAGATGCTGTTTTGGTGTAAAACTGTTCCATTTCCTTCTGTTACCAATTAAAGTTAAATTACCTTAACAGAGCATCTTTGGCCGTGTACGTCTCGAGATGCTTCAATCACTAAACCATTGTGACCGGAATAGAATGTGAAATCCTTCCAAGGTGAATCACTGAAAAATCCTAAAGTCCTCTCTCGCTCATTGATCATCTGTAGTGTTAAAATAAATAATTGTGTTTCAATGAACATGAGCTGTTGCAGCGCGTGTTTTAGAATGTTTTGACAAGACATAGTATTGAAGCAAAACAAGTTAATGAAATTAGCTGTCATGTACAAGAGGTTCCAGTTTGAGGGTAGATAATTTATAACTACCTTAACTAGAGTCTACATAATGGCTTATATTTAAACATGATCAAGCTAAAAATGAAAAAAGTTAGAAAATAATTCACGTTCAAACATACAAATCTAAATAGTATTCTCTATTTTCATAATTATTCAAGTTTATAATTTGGAATCGTTTATAAAAGTGATTAACTGACAATTTTTCATTCATCGGTTTGCTCTACTGCAAGAAAAGTCATATGCATTGTAGCCATACTATGTTATATTATACATGTATATAACGTGGTAAATACTGTACAGTGCACACACTACCTTGGGTAAAGTTGAGGAGGGTGATGTTTTACATATGAAGTATATCCTTGCTTTTTCCCCACATTTGTAGACAGCTACTGAAAGTTTCTTTCCAGATGGAGAAGAGGGCTTTGAGCTGCCTACTCCCAATGACTACAACAAGGAAATTTAAGCAACAATATCAGTTTCAACTCTTAGCAGTTCAAACTATAATATATTATGATGCATAATATACATAAATTCGTAATTTATATCTTGCTAGTAACTGCTCTTTCTTTGAAGCAAAATAAATGCAATATAGAATGAGTGTCTCCAATGCACAGGTGCTGCTGTATTACATAACCATTTGGGAATGAATTTGAACATTTAGATCGAATTTGTATTATACAATCATCATTTTTATTCTACTGTACTATCTGGTCCGCCCTACCATTATCATAATCACATATGTACATGCATTGACTTTATAAATGTAAAAGAATAAAGTCGTACAATAATTAATGACCCACCCTAACTGGTATTCTGGAACTTGAAGAGAGTTTGAATTTGGTGAAGTGGTGTATGGTCAAAGACACGCTCTCTGCAGTTGTATGATGCAGCCTTGGGCCAGTTGAACTGTGGTCCACATGCCATGCAGCTGAACCTCCTTCGCTGGTTAATGCCTCCACCTCTGTGTTCACAGCAGCATGTGGGAATGTTAGAGTCACCGGAACCTTCAAGGGAGATAACTATAACTACATTAAAATGTTTTGAAAAAGTATTAACAGACGTTTGCTTCGCAGTTCTGGAATAAATTGAAATTTTGCGAGCCAAAATAAGAGATCAAATGTTTAATAGTAAAATTTTTTTCCAGAGGTTTACTAAACCTGACAAAGATTATAATATGTAAACCCACCTGAAATTCTAAACCATCTGGTCCACACTCTACAGTAGGAGAGAAATTCTCTGTGTTGTCACCTGGCCTGTTATTCTCAAACAATACCAGTAAGTATACCAGTTGCAACCGGTTCAGAGCACCTGCTGGAATTGTCAGGCGTATTGTGGTATCACCAGCAGGTCTCAGCTCTCCACCACTAGAATCAAACTCTCCAATAGCAAATACACTGGAGACATAGCACTGACCTGGTCGTCTATTGGGAATGGTGTAAAACCGATTTATTCCCTCTACAATGGTCAAATATAAAGCACTGATAACTGTACTGATAAATACAATACAGGAAATTGTAGAGAATTGCTCATAAAGTTTGCAGGTTACTTTTACTCTCATTGCTCAACTTTTATTGAAGGAAAATCAGGATTTCAGTTCCATGTATATAAACACAACACGAATAGTATGCACTGCTTCTATGTTATAGCTGTATTAGCTAGTGCATAATACCAACACTCCATGTTGAGCTTATACATGTAGAGCATTGTAATAACTAGTGTATGGTACAATACTATGCCCAGCATATGCACTACAACAAGCTGCTCAGTGTAATTGGAGTTGCCTTTCATCTGTTTCATAATAAGCAAGGTGTGATAACTCCAAATATTTAATTAGCCTCAATATGTCGACTTCAAAACTGACCAATGTTAAGGTTGTTATAACTGCGCATAGGTTTTTATCTGCACAAATTTTGAATGCTTTATGTGCGTGTAGATGATGATAAACCAATCATGAAATATAAGTTGTGTTAATGAGCTGCCATAGAAGGTTTGAGTGCATACCTCTTTACTGAGAAATTTTTCATATTTCAAATGTAAGATGTACATTTCATTTAAGAAAATTGCAGTGTAATAATAGTTTCTTCTGACAACTAAACTACACGTACATACATATTATTGTAACGTTATAACAAGAGTTTACATGTTGTAATTTACCTACTGTATACAAACATTGACTAGCTGAGCAAACAGTTCTTATAGGAGCCTAATATAGGTGTAATACTAGTCAATGACAGATGAGCTTTTTATCAAATATGTATTATTTATTCTGTGGGAAGATGCTCTATTTACCTTTGATAAGGACATCAATTGAGCACTGGGTAGAATAAGACATAGCAGAGCATTGAGAGGAATACAGTGATAATTCTTGGGTACTTGTCGGAGTGACTGGACTTCGAGGTATAGAGAAGACGGAGCTAAATCCACTGTCATGTGATGCCATAGTAGCGCTTTTAGCACATCGTCTCGCTTCGTCATCCTCATTTTGAGATAAGGTTTCCAGACTGCAACATGCATATTCCTATTTAAAAGATTGGTTTGTGTATACATTCTCAAATTACAGTGTAAACAGACCAGTAGTACAAGATGGGAGCACACAAATATTATAATCGTTTACATTTGAACGCCATGAATAAATTCTATGAGATAGAAGAGATGAAAGCAGACAATCGGTCTTAAGAGAAGCATTATTTTATATACTCCCAGAGCATTGTGTCCCATACTTTAATAAAATATCCACACGATCACTATACTTTTATACAGTATATAGTATACTATAATGTATACTGTATGGGATACATAGAAAGAATCAACTACACAACCTTCTACTTCTTCTGGTAGGTATGCCTCTAGAAAACCCATAAGCACCATTTATCCCTGTCATGCTTGCACAGTTTGACACAGTATCGGCGGGTGGGGGGCCTGTCGCCCCCATCCTCATGCATAAACCAAGTTTCTTCTACAACATTAAACTCAGTCTAATCATTTCAGCCATATATAATATACTTTTATCAATGAGCATTTCATTTTCATATTGTACAGTTTAGTATAAATACATGTACATGCACATTGTATATGTCATGAAAATATTGCAGAATAAGTTACTGATCTCAAGTTTACCTAAAAGAATAAATAATATTTATATTGTATGTTCCTATTATTACGTTATGGTATTGGTTATGCTAGTCAGCTGTACATATCGAATCCTGACTCATTTGTGGAAACCCATTACATGAATAAGTCACGCATCTGACTGCCAACTAGTGTTACCAATTGAGCTACTAAGAACATCAATCCCATCTCTTGTTAAACTGTTTAAATTGTACTCACAGGAGTATTTGCATGACTAAGAGTTGGATGATGCATTTCATAGTCATGGTGTACTGTCTCTTCACAGCAGTCATATACTGGACTTCCAGGATAGGTGACATTGTAAGATAATGCATCGTTATTAAATCTCTGCTGCTCAGCTGGTTTACTGTTGACTGATAGGGACAACTCCGGGTGTATGACAGATGTATGTGGATATTCTAAACACATATATTAGTTGAAACTCTTAATTTAAATCTTCAGTTTATTATAGGTATGTCGGTAGTTCATTCATGTAGTGTATGTCGGTAGTTCTCAGTCATTTGCAAATTTTAATATTGAATTGCAAACTCAAAAGTGTAAATATAAATTAGCTGAAATTTTTTGTTGAAATCCCTAGTTTGGTAATTGTACAATAACATAACTATTAATTTGGAAATTTTTAGGTTTCTACAATTTTCAAAGTGATCACTTCAAATGATGTCCTTGCTAGCTATCATTTACGAAACCTACATGTGTGTAACTTATTGAGAAAATTTTCACCGCTCATTTTCCATCACCGACTATTTAGAAAAGGAAGAGCACATTAATAATAAATTAAAAGCAATCATGCTTACCTATCACAACCATCAACAATTTTTGCAAATTTCTGCAGGTTTTTGATTTTCGGCACACATTTGGATACTTATTTATTGTCAGATACGCTAGCGGTTGTCAACAAAAAGTGTTAAACATACCCAATTGCTCTCTATTAGAACAGAATTTACATTATTGTGTATTTTTATTGGGTAATAATTCACCTGCAGTGATACCTATGAACTGTGATGGCTCCCTTGTGTAATCATTGGGCATGCTCACTCTGTGACTGATGGAAGAGATTTCAGGTGTAGAGGGAGGCAACTCCTTCTGTCTACATGACTGTTGGTTCTGTGACTCCTGCTGTTGTCTTCTCTGTTAAATATAATGTAACATGCTGTCATGTTTAGCAGAGTGGTATTCAGTAGATTAATGCAATTATAGAGAGGTACATGTGGAGGAATGAAACTGGGAAGTCGAAAGGCCATACTTCCAGTTAGCAATAAACTTCAAAATAGAATAGCCATAGCTTGCTAACTATAACACACAAGGTTGAAGTAAGCGATACAAATCTATAACAATTAGACAGTCATTAAAATGTAAAGAAAACTGCTTACAATCATAAATAATATAATCACGTTGTCATGGTCATGACATAACCCTTCAAAAAAAATATATATAATATTGTAATGGTTTCTGTGATTTGGTGCGGTCGTCCTTGGACGACTATCGACCCAGAAATGAAATGCCTATGAGTGGTAATAGGACTTCGCATTACATGAAAGATCGAGCGGTCTCAGTAGCCCAAATACTACCAAAGACGACCCATCTGATCTCAAGTCCGACCTTCAGACTATACAATGAAAGAGAGTGATCCGACCTAGTAGGCAGTTCGCAAGGCGAATGACCTGGCAAAAGGAAGAGAAAGTCTCTGTATCAAGTATAGATGTGTCTTTATTGAAAGCCAAGTGAAGACTGAGACAATGAACAGTAAAACAGTGCCCTTTATATAGTATAAGGACTTCCGGCCGACATGACGTCGGGAAAAGACGACGTGTGGTCGTCCGGAAGTTGCGCAACAAGATGGCCGCCGGAAGCCCGACGGCCGACCCAAAATAGGTCGGGTTCTACAAAAGTTGCTTATAATGGTCCAATTCATGTACAAAATGAATATCAATGGATTCTGAGAGGTCGGGCCTCTGTACGTGGGTATAAAAGGCATTAAAAGACTTAGATATAATCATACAATCATATATAACAATATAAGGGTAAAGTACAAGCAGATATATACATGTATGCACGCAATAATGAGTGTCAGATGTAAGATACGACTGGGCGTACCATCACATAGCCCCCTCACACTAGGTCATGGGTGTCTCTAGTGTCAAGTTAAGAAGGGTACGGTACAGTGTAGATTCTCTGGATACTATATCCAAGTCTGCTTGTACAAGCTGGAGTTGTCGGGGGTGGTTTAGATGCTGGTTGGCTAGTTCACGAAGAGCTATTTCTCGAGCATAGAGAGGTTCCAGGTGTTGGCGTAGAGTGTCCCCCACCTGTTGACGGCTGGCAAGGTAGTGAATCCGTGGCTTGAGTTCAGCAAGTTGTTGCATGAACGACGGATCCGGAGATGCAGGACGTGTGGCATTCGGCTGAGTTAGTACAGGAGATGCAGGAGGTGGGGACTGGACGGCAGGAGAGTCTGGAGTGGCTCGGAGTAGGTCCCTGGCAGGTGTATAAGGAGAGCGGTGCGGTGAGACCTCTAGTGTGGGCCTGGACTGCAGTGGCTCGATCAGTAGAGTCGGAGAAGCTGTACAAGAAGCTGCACATGAGACCTTGGGTGGAGAGCCTTCGTAGAGAGGGCCTGACTGAGGAGCAGGCATACTCTTCCTTGGAGCAGGCCTTGTCTTCCAAGAGGGTAGACGTCCGCGTCGGCCAGGGGGGCCGACACTTACTGCGGAGGTACTAGCAGGAGGTCGCCAGAGAGAAGGTCCAGCAGGAGTGGTAGGCGACGAGGAAGAGGAGGAGGTAGCATCAGAAGGTGCGGAGTCGGGGGTCTGTTCTGGAGATGGGCTGTGCCGTCTCTTGGGAGGTCGCTTCCTTGTTGAGGAGGAGCTGGGTAAATAAACTGGTTTATTTGTCCCCGACTGTCCGTCCATAGTAGGACGACATGGTAGAAATGGTGGGGGATCCTTTACGCCCCACCATTCCATGAGGGCCCCATAGCTGGGCCCGTCCGTGAGGAAAAGACGTTTCCCGCAGATACTGGATCTCCGACTGAAGTGATGGCCTAGAGCATCACGGCTAACTGAGCTGCGTCCGCAGCGACAGTAGAAGCGGGCAAAGTGCTGCCAAATGTGAATGTTCAGTCTCTTGAGGGTGCCGAAGAAGCCACACTTTGTACATTTGAGGTTAGGTTGACTCCTTCTAGCCAAGTCGTCTCGGGCTTGTTGAGTGAAGGTACTAATCCATAGCTTAGTGGCTCCGGAATGCTGGGACGACTCTATGGGCAGCTTGTCAGTGAGTTTGTGCAGCTTAATTGTAGCTAACTTCAGGGTAGAGGTAACAGGAGGTGGAGTGGGTGGAGGCGTGCCGTCTGGCGTGAGCGTCTTCCGTAGAGGAGATGCATCTACAACACATAATTCATCTGATGTGTAGCCTCCGCCTTCTAACTCATGCTCTTTCCTGTGAGAATGTTCAGGGGAATTCTCCTCTGTCCCGACTGGTCTATGCCGAGTGGGGAGGGAGAGAGAATTCATGCCTGACAGTCCCACAGGTGTTGACTGTACCTCTAATTCTGATTCGGTCCTTACTGGTAACACTGAGATTTGCTTACTTTCAGCCGTGAAGACAGGCTGGTTGGAGTGATCCATACTAGGAGGAGTAGCCGTCTCGTCTGCACGAGAATGAGAAAGGATACGAGTGCTGCTATTAACTTCACCAGTGACACGAGGAGTGCAGGAGTTGCCACATGTAGGGATACATGTGCTTCGGTGAAGTGCTGGACGAGAAAGGACTACTCGTCTGTGAGCTGTCGTATTTATACTAGCCGAGGGATGAGCAATTGGCTCAATTGTAGGCAATGCCTCAGGCACATTTTCTTTGTTCGACTCGTCAAATAAGCGCGGGAACACGACAATAGTTGCCTTCGATTGCTTCTTATCCACTTTAGGGGACTTCGAGAGTTCGGCAATCTGTATTTTCGGCTGAAACTGTTCGGCAATGCTAGATTCCGTACAAGAGCGTTTTGCTTTATGTACTTGAACTGCTGGCAGTATAGACTGTATCTCCGTCGTTGGGATTATGTCTTGAGGTTCGGCTACGCGACATTTCGCGTCCTCTGGATCAGGTCGGGCTGTTGAAACTTGAACATTCTTCGAGAGGTTCAGAGGTAGCTCTCTGGTTTGGTCCAGCACGGTTTGCTCCGTGTCGATCCTCAGGCCGCGGACTTGGACTGTAGTGTCTGGCAGTTCTACACACGATAAGTCGTCCGTCGGGGCATACTGAATTTGGGCGGGAATCAATTGCTGATTAGTGTCGGGTCTGGACGTGGCCAGATCCTGTTGATCCTTCTGAGTTGAGGATAGGTCGGGTTTACCTTGTAAGGTTTGGTCCGACGGGGCGGGACATATGAGTCGTCCTTTCAGCCTTGGGGGGTGATCTGTGGTCACTTCGGATGTGTCCGGCTTTGAGTGGGGTCATTTCTTGCCTGGTGTTGGCCTAGTGGGTTTAGGTTCATCCACTGTGACGGCTGTAGGTGACGCCGTCGGCCTGGAGTGTGATGGGCTAGTTACCCGTGGGGTTTTCTGTTTGGAGTGGCTACTCTTGACTTTAGGCTTAGTGGGTATAGGTTCTTCCACTAGGACGGGTTCTGATGTGTCCGTCGGCCTCAGTGGACGACCATTGTGGTTTGGTCCACTCTTCTTGGGTTTGGCCGCAGTAGGAATGGGTTCATCTACTGGGACGGGTTCTGATGTATCCGTCGGCCTTTGTGGACGACCATTGTGGTTTGGTCCACTCTTCTTGGGTTTGGCCTCAGTAGGAATGGGTTCATCTACTGGGACGGGTTCTGATGTATCCGTCGGCCTTTGTGGACGACCAATGTGGGGTGGTCCACCTTCTCCTTGCTGGGCTCCAGTAGGAATGGGTTCGTCTACTGGGACGGGTTCTAGTGTGTCCGTCGGCCCGTCATCTGTGCCTTGACATTTCTGTAGGAGGGTATGTAGGGCTTTCCGTAGGAGGTCGGCGGGAAGCTCCTCTTGTGGCTTTGGAGGGTTGGCCTTGCCACCCTTGTTACTCTGGAAGGCTGTTCCGGTTTCCAGGGCTTCCTCCATATCATCGGGCTGTAACCATGTATAGTACCAGCGTAGGCCACGGTCGTGGACTGAGAGGCAGAACTTCTCTACAGCCCACTCTTCCAAAGATGCAGGGGGTGCTCCTTCAAAGGCTGTCGCCATCAGTCTGCGGATGAGAGCTGCATAGTCTCTGAGTGACGTGTGGGCTGGCTGTTCCAGGGTGGACAGCTTCCATCGGGCTTCTCTGGCAGATAGTCCATACTGTTCCCTCAGTCGGGAAAATATCTCTTCGACTGATCGGGGTCGGCCGCATTCTTGTGCGGGCCCGTGTAGGGCGGCTCTAAGCCGTATGAGGCGTGCTCTGTCATTCCAGTTGCAACGCTCTGCCATAGCGGTGAAGTCTTCTATGAAGAGTTCGACGTCCTCTTGTCCGTTGTAGCTGAGTGTTTTGAGGTCCTGCTCGGCCTGGTACATTACCTGCTGAAGCAGGTTCCTTATTCGGTCCATGTCGGTAGGGTGTCGGGTAGTGAGTAAAACTGCTTTGGTTTGTTAGGCCGTGTCGGCCTGATGGTCGTACTGAGTACCGTCAATCTGTTCTGGATCCGAGGTCGGTCTTTGATTGAAGATCCGGCGTAGGTCGGGCTACATCCAGCGGAACCACGAGAATTATGGGTGCACTTTAGCGTTTGTCACCTTCTCGTATCCAAGGTTCCCGGGTCCGAGTCCTAAATCGCCGTAGAAGTATTGAAGAATGAGGTCGGCCGGTCACCCGAGTCCGAGGTCACCTTCCTTCTCTTCGTATCGTAAGAGTACGACCTTAGAATCCCACCGCTGCCACCAATGTAATGGTTTCTGTGATTTGGTGCGGTCGTCCTTGGACGACTATCGACCCAGAAATGAAGTGCCTATGAGTGGTAATAGGACTTCGCATTACATGAAAGATCGAGCGGTCTCAGTAGCCCAAATACTACCAAAGACGACCCATCTGATCTCAAGTCCGACCTTCAGACTATACAATGAAAGAGAGTGATCCGACCTAGTAGGCAGTTCGCAAGGCGAATGACCTGGCAAAAGGAAGAGAAAGTCTCTGTATCAAGTATAGTCCATCAGCTGAGTAGCAAAATTGTGACTTTTCGCTCCTGACCTCTCCAATCTACGCAATTTTTTGTATACAGATAGATTAAAATATAGGAAGTTCAAATCCACTTACTAACCCCTCGAAATCACATGACAAAGGAGTGAAAATTTAATTTTTTCGAAATTTTTAAATTTAGAGTTGTCTGCTCCTTACTCGCTGTTGGAAATTATTAGAATCCCCCTACGCCAACTTTCATTGGTCAGTTGCATGCATTTCCTGTCATCTAAGAAAGTGTAGTAGCAACAAAGATAGTGGATACTAGATTTGGTAACTTTTGTAGCAGATGTTTAATGATAAATTCATTCAGTTCTCCATATTGGTTATCTTGAAAGTTAAATGGAGCATCCAAAGAATGACAGTACAAGAAGTTCTGCAGCTCTGACAAACTGTTCTCTAAATAAATATTGACATAGACATTCATTGAAGAATGGAAACAGCTAGACATAAGACAAGGAGTTTGAACTGAGAGTTAACTCACTCTAGGGTTTACAGCACATAATATAGGTCTATCATGAGAATCACTAGAAACCAAAGACTAAATATGGCATCAGTTTCTCTGGAAAAGGTATGTGCCTGACTAGCAGAAAGTTTATATTCAATAGATATAGTAGCTAGTTGGTTGAAAAATTTGAACTTAATTTTCTTGATTTTGTGACATGGATAAGAATTTCAGTTTACTTATTTATATATTAAAATTTATAGCAATTATTTTTTAATGTAAACATGGATTTATTCATAATTATAATTAATAATAATCATTATTTTATGAAAGTCTTATTGCTTATTCCATTACCATGTGAATAATGCTCATAACGCGTCACAAATCTATTATTTATAATTACTCAATATATTATTTTTATAATAATGTAATTAAATGTGATAAGAATGATCGCAATCAGCAAAATGTTTTTGCATGATCTTGATCCACAAGAAATTTATAAAATAAATGTAGTTTTAAATACACATGTATAATTATTTATTATGATTATAGACAGATCCAGTGTATACAAAATTATACTATTTGTAGTCTTGTATTGTGTTGCTCTGTTATTATACGTTATACTGTGGCAAGACTGCTATTATAGTAGCCTACGTGTACATTTTGCCTAGCAATGCAATATAAAATTCAATTTCATTTTGATTTCAATGTATATAATTAAGCGTAATGTTCAAGTAGTTCAATCGAGGTTGTCGTTATGTTCCATATTTACATGTACAAGATATTTTCAGGAGGATACCAGCATTAAAACTGTGGCATTAATTTCACTGTGAAGACTGCAGTTATGTTTGCCCTTCTGTTATTTCACATGCACACAGCCCTTCCACTCCTATTATTCTTCTACTAATATTTTACCACCTACACCCTAGAATAATTCTTTGTTTCTGGACCAGTACATTTATATTTCATTACCTACAGTTGTAAAGCCTTTGCTGTTTTAGGTGCAAGTTGCATTGCTGAAAAGTGACCGTGAAGATGTGATTGGTGAGTGATAAGGCGTCTGTATCCATACCAGCGTTACAAGATATGCACAGCAAGTCTGCTGACAGACCTCGCCTTAGTAAGTATGTTCATACTGCCGATGTAAGGGGCTAGATGTGTGTTGATTGGATATTATAAAATATCTTTGATGGATGACATATGCATGTACATTGTAAGGGAGCAGCCGTGGCTTAGGGGTTAGGATGCTGAGCTTTCATGCTGAAGGTTCCAGGTTCAAACCCCGGTCACGGTGGTGTTAGGAAGAGCATCCAGCCACAATTGCTCCTGTGCCACATATTAAAGTCCTTGGGGTCATGGCTTCAAGGCAACTCCTCTACCCCTGCACAAAGAAAAGGCCATGTTATCTGGGCCTTTCTCACAGGGAGTTGGCCAGCACTGGCACCTGGCAGAGAGAGCTGCTAGGGGCTGGTCACGCCGAGGAGTATAAGTCGGTGAGTTTTATATACATGTACATTGTACATGTAAGAACATGTACATTGTACATGTAAGAATTCCTTGAAGCACTTTTCTCCCTTATGTTCAAACATGCAGAAGTTTAAATTACAAGCACGCGTACATGCGCTTACATTATGAAGGGTAAAAACAGATATAATTTGTTGTTTAGCAATTCATATCCTTGGAAACATCTTTTTAAAAAAAAATTAGATGAGTTTGTGTATTTTTGTCTTTTGCTAGGACGGACTGGCTAGAAACAATGGTGTTGTGTTACTACCTCAACTGAATCACGATCAACCTCAGCAGCATACAGTACCACCGATGGTGATGATGACAAGAGTCCATAAACTGAGCCCTGTTGACTATGGATGAGAGAATGATGTAGATCTCACCTACAAAGTTATTTAGTGGTGAAACTCTTTATCCTAACATGTTACATACTGTCTGTTGCTCCTGTAAGAAGACCAATAACATGCAAGTACACAGTACCAGATGACATATAGGTACTTGTATGCCTGTATATTAATTGTAAGTTTAGCCTAAATTCTAATTTTAAATTTACATGCATATCATGTTTTGTGCTTGTGTTACGGTTACCTGTATGGTTACCTGTATGGTTACCTGTATGGTTACTTGTATGGTTACCTGTATGGTTACTTGTATGGTTACCTGTATCCTATGGTTACCTGAATGGTTACCTGTATCTTACGGAATCAAATTATAATTAATTTTTTAGTTTCATATTACAGCACATTTTGCTTCCAACTTGAGTCTATTAGCTCTAGTTCTTATTGTCCCTGCAAGAAGTCATTATGTCATGGGTTTTTGCATATATTGTATGTTTTGTCACTAAATATAATATACTACCTAACCTGTATCTTTAATTGTAATAAAGTACATCAATATTATCTTACAATCGCTGGGCTGATGCTGAAACTACACTACAAGATACACTGATGGCTTATAAGTTCTCAAGTAGATACAGTAGAACAGCACTAGAGTATACTTGGAAGGTCACCTGTGTAACAGTAAATGTTTATAACATTCTAAAATTTTCATGAATGATTATTTTACGTGTTATTTCCTCTGTGACAAAAGAGATGTTGCTCTCCGTAGAAAGTCTGCACAGGTTGTCATGTTATTATGCACAGGGTATTGCACTAAATGTAGTAACACCATCCTTAAATAGGAAGAAAGTCATTGTCAAACTATTCTGGAATCATGAGATTGAGGCCTTGTTTACGATAACACCAAAAATCTCTGCAGTTTGTGGAAATTTCAATGATTTGCTGTTATTAGGAATTATCCCCTCCGTAACGAAATGATTTATCTTTTAATCATAGAGCTTTTGGACTGACACTCATGAAATTTTACATGGAGCACTAGACTGCTTGTGGTAGCATCATAGTTGAATATGAAGAGCCTATGTGTTATGGATTTGGTGCCAGAAGGTTTTCTATTATAGGGAATTATCCCCTCTGTAACGAAGGAATTTTCCCTGTAATTATAAGACCTTTGAACTGACACTTATGAATTTTGACACAGACCACTAGACTACTTGTAGTAACATTATGTTGAAATATGAAGAGCTCATGCATTATGGATTTTGTGTCAGAAGGTTTGCAAACCACAAAAAATGGCAAATATTGGCAATTTTTGCTGAGGGGGTGAACTTTGACCTAAAATTTGAGGTCTCCGTCAACATATTTCAGAGGGTTAGTTTCCAGAATCATAAAATTCAGGTTCTGTTTACTTTGGAGCCAAAAATTTGTGTAGATTGGAGAGGTCAGGAGCGAACTTCAAAAACTAAGCCACTTTTTGATGGTTGGCTGATGGACTAGTATAGATGTGTCTTTATTGAAAGCCAAGTGAAGACTGAGACAATGAACAGTAAAACAGTGCCCTTTATATAGTATAAGGACTTCCGGCCGACATGACGTCGGGAAAAGACGACGTGTGGTCGTCCGGAAGTTGCGCAACAAGATGGCCGCCGGAAGCCCGACGGCCGACCCAAAATAGGTCGGGTTCTACAAAAGTTGCTTATAATGGTCCAATTCATGTACAAAATGAATATCAATGGATTCTGAGAGGTCGGGCCTCTGTACATGGGTATAAAAGGCATTAAAAGACTTGTATATAATCATACAATCATATATAACAATATAAGGGTAAAGTACAAGCAGATATATACATGTATGCACGCAATAATGAGTGTCAGATGTAAGATACGACTGGGCGTACCATCACAATATGATATATAATATGGTCTACCTCTCATTAACAAAAAATATGCAGGCACTAGAGCAATTGAAGCACTCTAGGTATACCTCCACATTATAATTATTTTGTAGGCTACATGGTAGAAAATGACTTTGTATTTTTTTCACAGGTTGTAGTTAAGTAAATGACTTGTATACGTTACAGGTGGTGTGAATATGAGTCATTTCCTCTGCCACCACTAATGGATTACATTAATATATGCTTGGGGGACTTTACTTTACCCTTTGCCAAAATACCATGGCAACCACAAGCAACAAGGAATAAAAGATTACCTACACGCAGGAGTATGCATTAAAATCCAGGCTACAGGCGCATTAGGCATAAATTCCTAATTTATCACTTTAGATTGTTCTGAAGCAATAAGGAAAAGATTGAAAATATCATATAATTTGCTGAGAGAACATTCCAAAGAGTTGCCATGCTGTAACTACTTCTTGAAGATCATGGATTGGGCAATGTCATAATAAAAAATAAAAATATTTTTTCAACATTATTGATTGCCTTCTGCAAGATTTTCATTAACTCACCGCAATGGGCACTGTTGTCATAAAACTGCATATGTTCTAGACGGCGGCTAAGGGGATGGTTATAGCACACTACCCTCAGAATCCAAAGACACATGAAACAAAGATCGACAACGTCAGTTGTGAGTTCATTTGTGGGCATGGAGTGAACAGAGCCATTCTACCAAAAAGGTTGTGTTCCCTCTCTGACACATCTCTCTACACGTATTTTAAACTCGCATATTGGTATAGAGACCCACCTTAGTGAACACAAATACTAAGATGGTAACCAGAGCTATGAATGCTGCCGCAGCACCAATTATTCCTCCGATCACAGTTGTATTCAATCCATTGAGCTCTGAGTCAGTATCCTCAACTTGAGGGTGGCTGGCATTTGGTGCGTAAGGATTAGTGACGTTATTGCTTCCTGGTGTTGATACATAGAGGTTCCTTTGTAGACTATAAATATCTGTGGCAAATGATACAGTCGGCATCTTCTGCTTCCTGTAAAAGTCAAGCCATATCGTATATGCAACATGTCTAGATGTACATGTATATTCATCGAGGGTCATGGTTATGGACAAATCACAGTAGATCTGACCAGCAACACTACACTTAAACTATTCTGTGTGTTTTCCATCTATTTGCACACTAATTAAGTTGTCTAGTTCTCCTAGCCACACAGTTACTAAGTTACTCAAGTCAGTCAGTCAGTCAGTCAGTCAGTCAGTCAGTATTCTCAGATATGAAGATCATGGCAGCACTTAGTAGAGCAATGAGTCATACATATTCTTAGTCATCTATTACTAACTAACAGGTGTTACCTGGTTAGTGTATTGTATTTACAATGTTGTAATAGAGGACTTATAGATATATCCATGGTAACAGAGGATGCAGCCCTAGATTTATAATACAGTGGTTATTAATTGTGTCTTTTGAGGAAAAGTGGTAGAAAAGTATTTTTTAAAAGATTTGATAGGATATATCAGGAATAGAATGCAATTGCACAAGTGACTAAAGATTTTTTAATAAAATATTAGAAACTCAAAATTCCTTCATAATTCAAGCCAGTAGCATTGGTCATGACTATTATTTTACTAGCAATAGTGTACGGGTAATTCCAAACTTCAAATTCCCAGACAGAACAATCATGTATATTTTATTATTATTGAATCCAATAGGTGAATAATGTATCCATTATACTGCATTGCCCTTTGGGAGTTGAATACAGCGTTTACTTAGTGCTGCTATGATCTCGCTATGCAAATTATACACCCAGTGTCAACAAGATTAAGTTCTGTATAAAAGTATGATGAATAGGTAGCATGAGTCACGCTTGATAGCCTGAAGCGTACCTGGGTTTCTCACACAGGCAACTCTGCAAAACAAGGGTGGCGCTCTCACACTTCCTTAGATTAATAGCAATCTATTCTCATTTCTTGTCTGCTAAAATGCAATTTATCATTTTAAGCGGGATATAAGAATTACCAGTTGACTGCTTAGCCAGACTGAGTAGTCAACTGTCTAGTAACAGGGATTATAACTCACCTCGCTTAGATTGTTGTGGTTTGCATAACTAAAGGGTCAAGGGGGGCAATTCTAGAAATATTTTATTGGTTGCTAAACTGGACATTCTGCTCTAACCTCAAGTGTGCATAGAAATGGTGAAACCAACAATCTGCCCATTCTCAAATATCTGAAGGTGGAGATTGTTATGTCAAATAATTAAAATTTATAGCTAGTCGACTTTGGCCATTGGATATCTTGAATACTCCTAGAGTTAATGCATTGGATTGCATCAAATAATAGTTTCATACATCAGCAGTTCCCATGTACGTGTACTATATAGAAGTAAACTGTTCAAATATAAAATATACGTCAGTTATTGTATTATAGAAGGGTCTGGAAGGCTGTTTTAACAAAAATTACTATAAAAATCATCAAATATTTAACACTGGCTGTGGGGAAATCTAAATGTTCGAAGACCCTGATCAAAAGCAGGATGAAATACGGTTTCAACTTTTGACTATTGAAAAGGCTGAACCCTTTGCAAGCTCGCTCTATAAAGTGCTCTACTATATAAACAGACACCAATATCCTGCAAATAAAGTCAGTCTCAGGGCATGTTGATAATTCATTAGCATTGTGCCTGTATTGTATGGTGCAAGATAGTAATATGCCTACTAGTCATTCAAAACCCGATAGCCAGTGTTTGTGGACAAACGATGAAATACATTATATACAAGATAAGGCATGCTTAGTGATACTTTTCAATGAGACCCAAAAACATTATTAGATCAAAAAATGTTGGGTAGTAATGACAACTTTTTGGTTGGATATGACATGTGTTGTATAATATATGCCACACATTGGTAACTCTCAACTGCCTCAGTAAGCTAAGCCTACCATCTGTCTAACTCACTCTCCCATATACATATATCAATTAACTCAATCTGCTACAATGCGGCAGCTGAACTAAAAATATTCATTGATTTACTTGTTTCATTTTAAACAAGTAGGCATGCTCGATACCAATACTATATCGATATCAACTACTTCGATACAAATACTACCTCAATATCGATACTACCTGGGTAGAATTGATATCTCAACCCAAAAAAATGTTGCAAACAATGCACACACATGTACATTAATATGATGTAGTACTCAGCACATACAATGTACAATGTACAATTTAGAACTGGCGATTTAATACCTACACGTACTACATGTACCACATGTACAGCATGTACAGCATGTACAGCGTGTAATGCAGGATTTGTATAAACACTGCATTGAGTAAGCATAATTCTGAAACTATCAGGAGGCCTGGACCATGAGGAAACTGGTCAACTCTCAATAAATACAAATAATATATTTCTATTGTTTTCAACTTCTATTATTGTCTAAAATTGCTCATTACCCTATTTAGTTTAAGGTGCTGTCGAAGCATGCATGGAACTACATACAACTTTCTAAGACGTAATAAAAAAATATTAAACTGGAATAAAACTAACAAGTAATACAATGCTGATGTATCTATTCTTCCTTCTGAAAACCTGCATAATTCAAAAAATTACATACATGTACAATGTACTTACTCAAATATGAAGATGGTTCTGTAAACCCTCCAGTCATTCACTGCTTAGAATTGAATCTACTGTGTGATCCACTCTATCTGACTGCTTGTATTACATCAGCTAAGCCGTGATGTGGAGGGTTGGAACATTTTTCAATCTACACGTCTGTGTTAATCTATTTCCTGGTTGCTACTTCAACTGATGGAGTATTTACCATCATAAACAACGACGTTAGTACTACACCCTGTCACTACCTGTCTATTAATCGCGTGTCAAGCAGTAAAGATTTGTATGCAAACACTTGATGAACTTGCGTAAGGACTAGTGCTATTGTTTACTAACAATGCATCGTTGAAACTACGGGTTCACGGGCTATTTCATTTCTATAGAGTGAGAACTAATAATCTCATAGGTAAATCAATCAGGTCAACTGTGTTATCAATCCTCACACATGCAGCTATACGCCCATTTGATATCCCATATTATCAACAGTAGCAGTACTAACAGTTAGTAGCATCAAGAGAAGACAACAACAATAATATACATTGAAGACCTGTTTTGCTCATGGTTGAGCCCCATGTGACCTTGCCCAATCACATTTCATTACATAAACCTCTGAAACGCAGTCGCAGAACAAAGAGTTGTCACCCCTCATGATCCTTTTTAGTGTAGTGTTAAAAACTGAATAAAGCCTTAGTCTTTAAGCCCTGCTAAAAAACAGATTATAATACTATGCCTACATGTAGATAACCACAAAAAAGCTCATGGATTTTTATTTGAGAGAAAGAGAGCAGAGAGGATATGCTATATAGGAATATACTGTTGTCAAAATACAATGTGTCTTTTCTAACGTATTTTGACGAATCTCAGTGCATTTCACTCCATGACTGTTTACTAAAATCACTCAATTAGACAGTGAGCTGTGTATTGTAGTTTAAAATAAAATATTAAAAATTCAAAATTGCACCCTGATTTATAATCAACATCCCAACTGTACATGTAAGCTCAGTTTTCCTAGATATAACACCTATACACTTCACTTTATTACACAGTTTAACACGCCCGTGATTATTTCATAATAATCAAATTTAGGTAATGAGACAATGTAGTACTGGAAAATAGGCAAAGCTTACCAATTCAGCCAATGAAAACTGACATGATCAAGGTTGAAACTTCATTTATGTTGATTATTCAGAATTATGACCATGAAGTAATGTACCACTTATTAGCAGTTTAAAGAGAAGACAACTACGAACTCAGCCCCATGATTCTTGTTGCTTTCCATGCTAATGTTCACAGTTGGCAAATTAAGTTGTCATCTGTTTAGGCACCCACACCTAGGATGCCCTAACACCTTTGTAAGAATTGTCACTAACTCAAGTTAAGTAGGGGGTTGTCCTCTCTTCCGTCTATCTCATTCCCCTCAGTTTCCACCTCCATCCCTCGACTGTTCTTTAAGACAAGCAATTCAGAAAGAAATAATCAGTAGCATCATTGTTGATTTATCCCATAAAGTTTTGATTTTTATCACAATTATTTATTATATTGATAATATATCTGTTTTTCCCTCTTTGCCTTCAATACTGGAATCCTCAGGCATGTTCACAATTTATGGTCCAGCTATCTACCCTGGTCTGGTCTGGTCTGGTCTGGTCTGGTCTGGTCTGGTCTGGTCTGGTCTGTGTATTTGTATTAATTTTCTATTTCCAGCTTCACTCATATCTGGGAAAGGAGACACCGCTGGTCAGATTTCTAATCCTCCTGCATACCAAGATAGCACTAAGATATGGTCCAGAAGTTATTCAAATTTGTGCTGCTCTATTATATTCACAATCTAACTTGGATCATTTTGATCTGTACCTTTACATTTTATAGTCTAAAGCTTCAAGCTCACGAGAGGCCAAAGTAAGATCTGAAGAAAATAGCTCTTTTTTTAATTATAATAGGTTGGAGAATGGGGCTGTGTGGTACATGAGCATATTAAGGTTGGGTGCTCTTCCTAACGCCACCAACGACCTTCATGGAAACCAAACCTGGATTGCCCACATGAGGGTCCAGATACATGTATCTAACCTATAGGCTATGGCTGCTTGCTCCCTTTTAATACAGCGATTCCAATTTTAAAATTTATTAATCAAAAGATTTTAGTTATTGGCTGCATATTAATCAAGGCCTCTGGTGGACTGGTAATAGCCTTGCCTATAGAGCCATGCCTACAAACAATGGAATCGTTGAGTCAAAACTCATGACCTCCGGTGTAGCTGAGCATTCAACTGTCAATAACGACACATTCTAATAATTATGATGATAATATTGAAATATTGCTGATAGATCTCAAGTAATACCAGGTCCAATGACGTCTGATTTTTGTAGCTTACTGTAACAGGTTGAAAGTAAGCCCATATAAATAATCATTAGCTATCAGTCATTTATAGCTTAAGAATGGTTTAAGCCAGAGCTATAAATTGTATAATTTATTGAAGCAATTTTTAGGTCTTTGGCTAGTTTATAGCTTTTAAATGGTCACTGATTTTTCACAATACTTTGGTTATCTTCAATAATTTTCTGATATTTTGATGCATACTTTTTATGACCATACTAATTGCAGCAAATTATAAACAACTATGGACTATACCAAAGCATTCCATCATTGGTACCTGCTTTCAGTGAGTACTACACAGCAATGGTAGTAGATTGTTTATGAAATCGCAGATTTTATCAATATGCTATTGCTCTGCTGCTACTACCAGCATACATTGAATAATTATTTAAACTGTAGTGTGTTTCAAGAAGATTTTTAATAACTCATATACCAACTCATTGGACTTTGATCAATGTTTCAAGCCAAAAGACTTATTAGACCTGAAATGGCTATGTGTACTCTGTACATTACTGCAGCATGTTTGGCCACACACCCATTTACTTCAGTATAGGGCTTAGAGCTTACACCCTCGACTGTTCTTTAAGACAAGCAATTCAGAAAGAAATAATCAGTAGCATCATTGTTGATTTATCCCATAAAGTTTTGATTTTTATCACAATTATTTATTATATTGATAATATATCTGTTTTTCCCTCTTTGCCTTCAATACTGGAATCCTCAGGCATGTTCACAATTTATGGTCCAGCTATCTACCCTGGTCATGTACATGTACATGAAAGGGTTGCAGAAAGCATTGGTCACTCATGTGGCACTATCTGCAATAGCACAGTTGTAATAGTTGGTAGATGAACTATAGCCATACACTGTAGATGCTGCCCAATATCAAGAACAGCATCTTGATACATGTAGAAATATGCTATAATTATGCTATATGCTATAATATTAAATATGTATATGTGTGATATGGTTAATATGCTATAGAAGTACACGTATACCATGTATGTACATGTACTTGTAATAGGGCAATATGCAACAGAAATATATCATATGTGTGGAATATAATACACTGCATAATTATGCCTCAGTATGTATAGCTAATATGCTACAGAAATACATACACATGTACAGTAGGTTAAAATATTAATTATGCCTCATCCCAATACTGCCAAACAAATTACATTGTACCAGATGCGTTGACCATAACATTTGTAACACACCTGTACATGTTCCTCAGACTAGAAATCAGGATAAACAAGGGCTTCCATGATTTTAACAAGCTGAGCCGTCATGTTAGTAAAGCAACATTCTGTTACTGCCACTAAAATTAAACATTGCAATAGATATCTGTATGTTACTATCCCGCTATGGTTCTTGCAATCACCCTTGTGTTAGGTTCAAAACTATCGAATGCTGGTTTTACATGGTGTACTGTAGCCGTTAATATTGTTTTAGAAGGCAATAGCTCGTAGGCCTGCATGAGTTTGCTTATCCATAAATGAACACTGAAATGGCATCGTCTAAGAGGACAATCGGCAATGTCCGATAATTAACCTTCATATCGCATATTGATAGACATTAATGTCAGCAAGAGGGACATCACACCAATAATTAGGAATTACCTGAGCATTGTCCTATCGAAGCTTTAGATTCAATATAGCTGTAAAGGCGACATTAATAAATGTAAATTATGATTTACCACTAATAACTGCAGATTGGGAAACCATAGTAAATATAACCACCTATAGTATATAAGCCACTGGTTCAGTGTGACTCTACATTACCAGTTTTTTTAGAACTGTGCGAAGATGGATAGATTAGCAATTTGCTTTGTTGTATTTGGTAAGTATGAAATTTCTTGTGCAATACTAATTTATTCATAACCTTCCACTTCGTTGTACAAGTATAACCTAAATATGGGTTCATTACCACATTGAACACACATTGAAGTACTGTATACATTCACAAAAGATATTGCCGTTCATGTTTCAAAACACAGGTTTTTAATTCTAGTAAATATGCAGATTTATTATTTTTATTGCGATAAATACACACGTATGGCAAAATCATGGTTGCATATATAGTATACACTTTTTGTCTGTAGCAGTAATTATACTAATTGCATGTAATGTATTTCTAATAACAAGTGTTTTTATTTACAGCCACCGTACTAAAGGTTTCAGAAGGACAAGGTATGTAGAAATATTTCAAACTGCAATGAGAATTTGATCTTCCCCTGCAAACCTGAACACCATTGTATTGAATTAACTTGCATTCCTGCTAAGTTGAAATGATTTAATCTGTCATGGAATAATTGATTTTTACTTTAATGGTCAACTATTTTCATAGGAACTTTGAACACATGCTTAAAGGTGGAGCCGTGCTTCAACCTGATCGAGAGGCACTGTCTTGGAGATACTAGAGAAGTGTGTCTCCAGTTTGTTTCGTCTGCACCATCTTGTTCCTTGGCTGGTGCTGACCTGTCCGGCACCCCTATGGTCCCAACCGGAGGAATCTGCTTGGCTCATGGTACGTATAATTATTTTTAAAGTAATATAAGCCTTGCACTTTGTCATGTTTGTTAGTACATGTAGTAGTCGTTTAGAGCACTACCTTGTCTTAAGCCAATATCATAATGCAATTTACAAGTAGGCTAAAATAGTTGATGAGAATTGCTCTTCACAAGCAAAATTACACCCATATAAATAACTAGTGGACCTATCAATGTGAGTGCTAATAAAATTTGCAAGTATGAGTGTAGGCTTACATGCACTGCATATGAAAAAATATGAATTTGTTGCAGTTAGAGTTTGAAATTGTGCTGATTTGTAATTGACATTTTTGCAGACATCGCAAGTTTTAATGCTGACCCGAACAACACTTTAGGCTTACCAGTCAATCCAACATTTCCTGTGACCCGCCCGGTATCCTCTGGTACCACTCTGTGCAGTAGATACAAGGGAGGAGAAGTAGCTGGGTTTGGGGTGCGAGACTTTATCCAGGCAGCAGCTGGACCTGGAGGTATGTATCACTAAGGCAGCACTAACACAGCTTAGTCACCGCTAAATAAATAATAATTGTGTGGTTTGGCCAAACTCATTTGAACGCGGCATTATTTATTGCAAGAAATTCCATTCTTGTGTGACGGAGATAATCTGTCTGTAATATTAATGAATAATTTTGTTAATCCTGCAGTCTTTATTCATATATTATAACAGCTAATTATAGACAAAGAAGAGAAACAAATCTTTTTAATAATTTTCTAATATAAAGTATACTTTTTGGAAATAAATTCTTCAAGTAGTTTTGTCATGTTGCATGTAAATGAAACCTTTTTACTGTAAAAGTGCAAGTGTGTTAGACACTCTTTTTGTATTTCTCCAATTGCATACACATGCGCATACATGCAAGTCTATACACTTACGATGCGTACAGGCAATATATCTATGAAGATGACGTATACATAAACACATATTAGCAGACACCGTTTCTACACCTCCATATATATGAGGCTATTTGCTACAGGCCTTTACATGCAATACTACAGCTCTGTATGTACAGCTGTTCATCATACATCTGATTTTCTGCAGATACTACCATCACTCTCAGTGGAAGATCGGTGAAGTGCTCCGGTTATAAGAGTGTGTGCGACACTGGTTCTAACAGCGACATATTCCTGGCCTACCAGGTCACCCACTGTTCACCAACAGTCAAGCATGTTGCAACCCCTAAGCCAGTTGTAGGGTGCAATCACTGTACGTATTTCCCAGATGGACCATGCAGTACCTCGTGTGGTAAGGGTGTCCAGAGGATGAGGAGCTCTTGTCCCCATAACATTCACTGCACTGTGCCTACCAAGTATGAACCCTGTGAAGTAAAGGTTTGTACCTCACCCACAACCAGTATACTCTTAAGTAGAAGATATTCCAGTAAATTTAACGACTAAATCGACAATCAAATTTATGGTAATGTACCTACATATGTATCATAATGTGATGGACTTTCACTTTACTCACATCACATTTACCTGCATAGCTTGTATTACTTGTCTGCAACTATTATTTAGCTGTTAAATATAGACAATGTCATAAAATGACCATTCATTAGTGAGTATGTTTAGATTCCAAAGTTTCGGTTGCATTAAACTTTGAGAGGAAGGGCAACTCCTTAAGAAGAAATACAACTTTGATTACAAATTGGTCTTTAAGCGAATAACACTATTACTAATTGTGTTTTTAATTTTTCTACGAAACAATAAAAAGATTTATAACTAGTTTTGCAAAAATTCACGATTACTAATTTGGGACTGTCTTACATTTACATTTACATGCTGTTGTTATTACCACCTACAGAAACCCACGTGGAGCCATTGGATGAAGCTCACGGTTTGCTAGTGATTTGGTTGTTGGATCCACCCCCTGCCGTTCCTAATGCAGCTAGTTATTAGTCTCATGTGGCCGCTTTAAACCAGCATCAGAAGATTATTGAAACATAATATGCTGTTGTAGAAATGCTTGGAGCCAGTACACGGTAACTGGTGTCCCTGGAATCATTGGAGTCACTGTACTGCCACTTGTGGACCCAGAGGAGTGAAGAGGAGAACCAGAACCTGTGGCTGTCCACACAGCCAGCATAATGGATTGCGATGCCATGGGCAAACGGAGGATGAAGAGAGGTGCAATGAACATGTATGCATCTTCATTAACACAGTTACAAGTATATTTGTGGACAATTTGCATTACTCTGTAGTAACTACAGAGTAGGAAAACTACCATTTCCATATTCCGCATTCTTTGAAGTGGCAAGTGGTAAAATGGCTTTTGTTTTACAGCTTACCTGCAGGGCACCTCGACCAGTTCACCGAAGACCTCGAAGACCAAAGAAGAGGAGAAGGGCAGGAAAGGGAAAGAAAGGTAAAAAGGGGAGAAAACAACGAAACAAAAAAGGCCAATAAAGGGTTTAATGAACCACTGAGCTGTCTTTGACGACGTTGAATTACCGGAATGAGATAAAGTTTTCGTTATTATGTAATTTTAAAACATTTCATTTGTCATTTTTTAAAAACCTCTTATCTACATGCATTTGTCCAACTTAAAATCTACATCACTAAACAATATTTTTCTATAATATTGATTTTATTTGTTTTGCTAAAGAAGCAATTCCGTTTTAATCTAAATTCAATCAATAGCCCGACTTTGCAATATTTCTGCATATTCCCCTCTCACTTAAATTAACAATTATTTTATATAATTATCAAATCTGAACCATAACTACATGTATGTAAAGCCTTCTTTATTCAAATACAGTCATGTAAAGCAAATCTAACCAGAAAAAAGTTATATTGAAATATATAGCATAATTATAAACTGCACTGGTAATACTGCACTATTAATACCGCACGATGCTACACTAAAATTATACTGTACTATACTGCGCTATAATTATACTGTACTAAAATACTGCACTATAATTATACTGTACTAAAATACTGCACTATTATACTACACTAAATACTGCACTGCACTGCACTATCATACTGCACTACACTGTACTATAATACTGCACTAGTATACTGTACTATACTGCACTACACTAGACTACACTGCACTACACTAAACTACACTGCACTACACTGAACTACACTGCACTACACTGCACTACACTGCACTAGTACCGCACTAGTACCGCACTAATACTGCACTACACTGCACTACACTGCACTACACTGCACTACACTGCACTACACTGCACTACACTGCACTACACTGCACTGCATTATAACATGCATTCTGTCCCTCGCTACACTGTAACTCATTAATGCAGATTCCCTCTGCCACAAGAGTACACTGAAGCATGCATTACTTGTATATAAAAAACAGTCATGACTCAATTCTTATTATGGATCCTGATTGCTCTATAGCCGCTGTAGCATCCAACCAATTCTCGGGCTAAATTATGAAATCTTTTACCCATACACTTGAGCTGGCATTGATAATAACATTGTGTATGAATGCACTAGACATCCACTTTGTGGGCCTGCATCATACAATTCATAAAAAGAAAGATTATGTGCTCCTACAAAGAGCACAACACAAAGCAGAGTGAGATATAAACATTAATAAATTCAGTTCTACAAAATTTGACATCCAACTCATGTATAATATATAGAGCTTACCCACTTCAAACAAAATTTGAGGCAATTGATGGAGTTGTCTCTTCTTTATTTGTTATACTCTACCAATAGTACATGTAATAATGTAAAGATAGCAGCTACACGGGAGAACATTTGTAGTTTCTATCGGCAGCACCGAGTCTTAGCGTAATTGGTTAATATCAGACTCAATGGCTCTATTATAAAGTAGTATTCATTAAAAAAATATGCTTTCGTTATCGGCGATGCTACATGTACATGTATATGTTAACAGGGGCCATTGCTAGTCTAACCCATAGAGCCAGGTTGTATTAGATACTACTTAAATAAATCTCAATGGGGAAAATCATATACTACATGCTACCTACATACATTTTGATGGTGAAAGTGTATATTCTAATGAACAAATTACTACCTCATATTACAGAAAATAATACCTTTATAAATTGACTTTTGCTTTGTCATGTACATGTACATGCATGTTGTCAACGCTAGAAATTCAGCAAGAGCAGAAAATTTCCAACATTGTCTAACTCTTAATCTATATAAATACTTCTTGAGTTCAATATTGTGAATATTCACGCTTACTTCACTTTGTTTTGTGGAGTTTCACTCTCTTTGCTCCATAGCATTCAGATTTGTTGATGCCCTAGCGGTATGACTTTATGCAAGATTAAAATGTTAATCATCAGAGATTAGCATATGAAATGTATCTATATCTGCTTTCATGCATTCGATAATCTTCAATTTGACTATTATCCAATAAAAATGGTTGTCCTGAAGGAGATTATCACAGAATATGTTTTCAATCTCTACTGGTAGGAGCTTGAGATGAGGTGGACTCTAGTAGAAGTTAGCATGGCCTACTCTACACAGCTTCTGTTCATATGTGAGTTCATTAACTACTTTTAGTGAGTCATTTAGTGGTGTAGAACTAAGGCTATATATTGGCAGGAGCTCATACTAAGTATACACATTGAGATAAATCAGTTCCTAACCATGGCATTATGGATGTTAACAAAACAGCAAATATTTTTGCAGCTCAAGACTTGCGTTTTATCAGTCTCGCATAGCACAATAAAGTATTTGGGTAAAATATGCATGTAGCTCCAAAAGCACTTATACCTTCATAGATTGACTGACAGATGCATATAATTACGCCGATTTAAATATTAAATATTTGCTCTAAACACTACTCAAACTTCATGCCAATTGGAGCTGAAATAATGGTGCATGTGCCTCAGTGTAGATAGGAAAGTGATGTATAGCTGACCTGTGGGTTAATGTGGAACACCCTGCAGCTTTAAGTAGCTACAAGCAAAGATGCCGTAGATTATTTTGTCGGTTTAGTGAGGGAAAAGGTCAACAAGTTTAAAAAATTGAACTATCAACCCCATCACTAACTAATGCATGTCAGTTATAATATAGTATTGTTAGTGACCTAACTGCCGACCAGCTGCAATTTGAACATTAAATAAGACAACAAATTTAACATTTGCTATATTACTAGACTTATTATAATTGTAGAGTGGATTCTTTTTGTATTCATCAAACCGAAAATGAAATCATGTTTTGAAGGAAAGTTTCTGGCAACTACATGTTGTATAATTACAATAAGATGTAACAGTCACAATATCATACTCACAGTACCAATAACTCATCTAATAAGTATTTTATGTTCACAATATTGTAGATTAGCTGCACGATTTCCTCAATGTGTGGTTAGCAGATCTTGTTGATAGCTAATCTGTTTGCTGTTACCACAACCTTCATAATATTATCGTGAAGGTTAAGTTGCAGACTCCCTCTCTTATCTAATAAAATACTAATAACTTCACTAAATAACCCTAAACAGTCCTCTCATATATTTACATGTGCACAACAGCATTGGCCTGAGTATTGTTCTTGTCCTCTGTATGTTTTGGGCAAAAACTAACGCTGTAGACCAGTTTGGTAGGCAACCTATAGATTTGTAAATGAATATTTTATAAACGATAATAATGCTGCCTGACACTGAAGTCGCTGCCATGGTCACATAAGTATTATGTAATATTTTACAGTTACAGTGCTGGCAGGATTGAAGATCAATATCAACCTGGCGCAGGGTGAGTATAACAAATGTATAATTTTTATTTGATTTAAAACTTTCTTGGCAAATCAGAACCGCCAGTCATACCTTAACCTTTGACCTTCATCTACCTGAAATTATAACTATGTTATAACTTAGTTTTATTGAGCCCTAATTCTCTAGTACATACCATAGCATCAAGAATCAAAGTGATGCAAATGTTAGCCTGCAAGTATTATGTTGATATATATGTATAATTTCTGCTTGCTAGTGTCTTGACAAACATGTATAATAGCTGACCAGCATTGGTGGTTTATAGTGACCTATAATAATATAGTATAAACAACCTATGACACCAGCCAAGCAGTCCAATAATAACTTAATACATGTACATGTACTTCTTTGGACAGGTATTATAGTAGACACCTGCCCAAAGATAAGCACCTGTTTCCTCTACTCAGAGAAGGCTTGTGATAGTGGCAAGAGAAGAATCGTGTGCATTAGCTGGTCAAACCAAGATGGTTGTCCACTACAGAATACGGCTGCTGACCGCGTAAACACTGTGTGTCTAGCAAATGGTGAGTGCTATAGGAACTAATGCATATAGTAACTTACATGCGACACAGAATATTACTTTCCTTGAATAAAACCGAAAGCTAATTTATGGTTCACATAATACACCTCAAGCTCAATATTGTATGTTTAAACTCTCCTAAGTAAGAAATTTTTAAGGAAGATCTGGGGTCTTGGAATACTCTTGAAAAGTTCACCTGTGGCAATGTTATATTTACCTTTCCAGTTATTACTGTATAATATCTGGGATTCCAAATGTATTTTTCAAGAGATTTGCCCATTATGGCATCTAGTGTACAGCTTACTAATATACAGTTTAGCGACTTTCCCAAATCGTAGTGCTTAACAGGGTTAGAAATAAAAGAATAACTGTCCACAGAGCCTTATCATATTCTATCCTGAGATTATTACCATTGCTAATAAATGATTCACTCTAAGCTAATTCGGACAAAATCTACACAACATGAATTTCCAGGTATTTGAGTTTAATAAAGCATCACAAAACTTTTAACTATTTTTGATATTATATTAACCCCAAATGAATTCAAATCTTTAAAGGTCGAAGACCAAACCATTGCTATGCAAACAGAGCTGATAGGTAAACTTCAACTAAGTACACCCAAGTTTTATTCTATTCAATGGGAGATTGAATTATGTTGAAAATCAAGCGCTGCGAATCAAAGCAGCTTGCTGCTGCTGACTGCTGCCGATTGCTATGATTGATGAACACACCAAATAAGGCACACTGCAGAAGTGTGTCTCATAATAAAATATAAAATCTTTATCTGTAGGAAAAACAGAAGGACGAATCCTCGAAGTCATACAGCTATATGTGTAAACTGTGTTTCTGCAGCTTACACTGTTTGGAATTTACCTACATTGTCTGTTTTAAATATTGTTGGTAATCAGAGTTTTAACACTTCGGGGTGGTATGGTGCCCCTGTGAGGTGCGTAATGCCACGTTGTGCACACCACTCTTGAAATTCTCCAGACGTGAAGGTGGAGGCGTTATCACTGACAATAGTATGAGGGTAGCCAAAATGGGCGAAGACTTCCTCTAGTATGTCAGTTGTGGCCTTGGTGGTCGTTGAGTTGGTCCTACTTATACATGGGTACTTGGAGTACGCATCGACCAGCACCAAGTAGTTGCTTCCCATAAAGTTGATTGCGTGGTCAACATGTAGCCGACTCCAGGGTCTCTCAGGCATCATCCAGGGGTGGACTGGATACTTGGGTGGATGCCTTTGGTTTTCGCCACAGTCTGTACACTGCCGGCTTGTCTCCTCGATGTCCTTGTCTATCCTTGGCCAATAAACTGCTGATCTGGCCAACTGTTTCATTCGTTGCATTCCAAAGTGGCCTGTATGCAGCAGCTGCAGAGTCTGTCTTTGGAGACTCTGTGGAATGGCCACCCTTGACCCATAGAGTAGGCAGTTGTCCACAACAGACAAAGAATCAGCAACTTGTCTGAAACATTCCAGTGTCTCTCCATTTCCCTCCTTCCTCAAGTCCTTGAGAGGCCAACCATCCATGGTGTAGCGCATGACTTGAGAAATAACTGGATCCTTAGAGGATTCCTTGGCTAGTGAAGAGCCTTTCGATGTTACTTGCTGGCCTATGGTTCTGACAGCCAGCACAGTGTCCACATCTTCATCACGCTCGGTGGCGTCAAATCCTTCATCAGGGCCTACAGGTAGACGACTGAGAGCATCAGCGTTTCCGTGTTTGCTGGTTGCTCTGTACTCAGCAGTGTAGTCGTACTGGCTGAGTTGGAGGGCCCATCTGGAGAGACGGTTGGCAGCCAATGCTGGGACTCCCTTTTTAGAGCCAAACATTGCTAGGAGAGGCTTGTGGTCTGTTACCAGTATAAATCTCCGTCCATAAAGGTACTGGTAGAACTTCTTCAGACCATAAACTATGGACAAGGCTTCCTTCTGTATTTGTCCATATCTTCTCTGTGTGTCATCAAGTGTTTTCGAGGCATTCTCGATTGGCCTCTCACTGCCATCTGGAAATCTGTGAAATAGTACCGCACCGATGCCTGTTTCAGAGGCATCGCAGGCAATACCTATTGGAAGGTTTGGGTTGAAGTGGGTGAGCACTGTATCATTTGTCAAGTGCTGCTTCAACTTCTCATAACTTGCCTGCTGTCTCTCTTCCCAACACCAGTCCGCTCCTTTTCGCAGCAACTGATGGAGTGGCTCCGTAATCTCAGCAAGGTTGGGTAGAAACTTGCGGTAAAACTGTATAGACCCGAGGAATGACTTTAGTTCATCCGGGTTCTTTGGAGCTGGCATCTGCGCCACGGCATCTGCCTTTCTGCCCTTCTCAAGGCCGCTGGCTGTCAGCTTATGGCCGAGGTACTCCACTGAAGGTTGTGCAAACACACATTTATCGAGTCTGCAACGGAGGTTGTGATCATCAAGTCGTTTGAGTAGATTTCTGAGGTTACTGAGGTGTTCCTGGGCATTAGCTCCACTGACGAGAATATCGTCAAGGTACACAGCGACTCCGGGAAGGTCACTGGTTAGCTGATTCATGATCCCCTGGAAATAACCTGGAGCAGAACTGATTCCGAAAGGAAGGCGCATCTGGAGAAGGACTCCTCTTTGTGTTGACAAAGCTAGTTTTTTCTGACTCTCAGGTCCCAGTGGGATTTGGTTATAGGCGTCTGCCAGGTCTATCTTTGAATAGCCATGGCCACCGGCAAGTTTCCTGATCAGATCTTCAGGTAGGGGTATAGGCTGGCGATGGGTTTCCAGCTGTGCGTTGACTGTTTTGGAGTAGTCTCCACACACTCTGATTTTACCCCCAGGTTTCCTGACTGGTACTATGGGAGTGCCATAGTCGTTGAACTGTACAGGTTTCCATATACCTTTAGCAATACCCGCATCTAAAGCTTGGTTTAGATCTTCCTGGAGGGCAAATGGTACTGGCCTTGGGCGGCAGTAGATTGGTTGGGTGTCAGGCTGGAAGTTGACTTCCAGTTCATAGCCTTTGAGACATCCCAGTTCGTCCTTGAATAGATCTGGAAACTCGCTACACAGCTCTCTGCAATCATTTTGCAGATGTGTGTCTGGCACGTCCACTCCAATAGTGAGCACACGGGGTGTCCCCGCAGTAGTGCTTAGAGCAGCATCAATTGATACTCCCAGTGTCCATATAGCATGTCTCCCAAGGAGGTTCAAATCTGGGACGGTGCTCACTACATAGCGAATAGGAGTTCCTTTCCCTCGCTTATTAGGTAGCTTCGACTTCAGGTGGCAATACCCGAGTACAGTAATCTCATGTTGCGTGGCTGACTGATACCGGGTGTCTGAGGACAACAGTGATGGCTTTCCAAGTTTCTCCCATACTGCTTTTGTGATGAAGTTGTCACTGGCCCCTGTGTCGAGCTCTAGAGGGACGGCCTGCCCATTTATAATTATTGCCTGCCGAAGTTGATTCATGGAATCAACTCTCCTCACCTCTTGTTTCGATGTGATGACCTTGACCTGAGCTTCCTGCTTCTTTTTCTTTCGACAAGCACGCTCAATGTGGCCTTTGATTTGACAGAAATTGCATGATTTGTCCTTAAATCTGCAGTCATCGGGTGCATGACCAGTATTATCACATCGAAAACAAGGAATTGTCTTCCCTTGGTTGGGTGGAGGCTTGTTCCGTCGGTTGCCTCGGTTCTTGTGAGGTGAGGGGGTGTTACCCTGGACTTTATTTATGTTGTTGTCAACTACCTGGTGTAGTTGGGGTGTGGCTCCGTGTACCGTCTCCTTGGCCACCTTGGATGCCTCTTCGGTTTCAACAGCGATTTCCACTGCCTTGGCAAAAGTTAACTCCGTGGGTTTAACTTTGAAAAGTGCTTTCAATATTGCCTCATTGTTGACTGAACACATGAAGCGAGTTCTCATTGCGTCATCGAGGGGGTCTGCGATGTCACCGAAGGCACAAGTAGAGGCGTCCTGGCGGATCCGGGCAGCCAATTCATGAATCCTTTCGCCTGGTTTTCTGGTCATGTCACTCCAGAATTTATGGCGTTCTCTCACAATGAACTGGGTCGGATCATATTGCTCTTTGAGAAACCCTTCAATCTCATCGAGTGTAAGAGCATTCATTTGTTTAGGAGTCGGTAATTGGGCAGCCAAATTACTTAGTTGTTTATACAGCCATGGGGACTGATTTGTCAAGAATATTCCGGCTTGTTTGTCAGCATGAACTGAATGAGCTGTTGTGAAGGTTCTGAACCTTTGCATGTAATCACTTAATAGCTCTTGATTTGGATCAAAACCCGGAAAATTCGGCAAAGCAGACATAGGTACAGGTATATCAGTCCTACCTTGTAGCAGTTCTACAATCTTACTGTTAGTCTCTGCTTGCTGCTGTCTGAATTCAGCTAGTTGCTGTGCCTGTATCTCCTGCTGCTGAGCTAGCAGTGCTATTAGTTGTTCTGTTTTATCACCCATGCTGTTTTAGTGTTATGTCCAGTTTAATAGTAGAATATGTTGTATAATCCCATCCTCGTCGCCAGTTGTTATATCCTTGATATAATTGTTATTGTATTTGTCTCTAGTAAAAATTACAACTACTGCTTTGCAATACATGAACAACTCTGCAGAAAAACTAGGCTATCACAATTTGATTGATAGGGTTAGGTTCAAAGTTCTAAGTCAAAGTTTAGCAGCATCTAGATTCTACTGTAAGCTGTGTGGTATGCTATACTAATGTTTGTGTCCATATCACACTATTCTACTGTAAGCGTGTGTGGTATGCTAGACTAATGTTTGTGTCCATATCAAGTGGTAAATGGTGGATGGACTGAGTGGCAGACTACAGAAAGATGTACAGAACCTTGTGGAGGTGGTCTGAGGACCAAAGAAAGATTTTGTACAGAACCTATGCCTGCCAATGGAGGATTAGATTGTTCAGGGGAATGGCGCATGCAGGAGGTCTGCCATCCCAAGGTAGGAGCAGAAATTTTCATTTTGCTTTGTTAGAACTGCTGGAAGAGTGTGGGAAAATGGAGGCACATAGACACAGAGAAAATGCTATCTACATGTATTAAAATCAAGATAACAGTGTAATATCTGCTAACAGACACCTGTGACAGGTGTCTGTTGAATGGCCAAAAACTGTTACACAGCAAAGATCTTTTCTTTGCATATTTTTAATGCTCTCATATCGAAGTATCTGAATTTAAACGTATTGTTTATAAGCAAGTACGTAAAACCTATAAAACTTAAAGATCTTTCTGACACGTGTCATTAGAACAGTCTTTACATTGACGATTTCAAACTACCACATTTGTCGTGTTCCCAATGCATCACCTATGAATTAGCCTTTGTACAACACACAGCCTTTCTCATGTAAGTCTATTTTATGCCAACAGATCACTAGCATCCAGGTAACAGGTAAAATAATGCGCAATAGATGCCGTTAACCATACATCTGTTGCCTATGGTGCAATGATACAATATCGGCATACATGGGGGATTAATTCAATAGTTGTCACACATGTATGTTATTGACCCAGCATTAGCACTACCATTGTACTTGCTCATTAGAGACTGTCTAATTTATGTAAACTAGCTATACATGTACATGTGTTATAATAATTATGTACAATGTAAATTTCTATTCAACTAAAGTATAATGTATACATAATGTAGCACAGTAAGATATAGTTTGGTTCCACTGTTATATACCAGATGATATTCAATTGATGAATACAGACACAAACAGGCGGTGAGTAGATTTTCATATTGAATGCCTGTTTGCACCAGAGAAAGGCTGTGGTATTATACATGTATGTCTAACATGTACACTGATGTCATTCTAGCCTTGCAAGAGAGGCCGTGGCGGCAAAAATTCAAAGAAAAAATCAAAGAGGAAACCCTCAAATCTACTGAAAAAATGGAAATCAAGAAAGAATAGTGGTAAAAAAGATAGTGGAAAACGGAGGTCCAGAGGCTAAACCAATGTGTAATAGTTTCAATCTCAATTTTGTGTTCATATAAGTACATGTATGTCCTGTATGCAATGAATCTTGTTTTCAATATCAACTTGTGTTTGTTGTCCAAATAGGCTATATTGCCTGTTTACATGTAGGCTTTATCTGGAGAGGCTATTACAAATATTATACAGTGTAGATATGAACTTTCACTACCGCTCCTTTAGCACCCTGTGGTGTGGTGTGGAGTTGTGCGTGTAGTGATATTTGACTATTTACAGTTGTATTAGTCACATGTAGCTTACATGTATTCTAATTTTTAACTGGTAGTTATCTTCTCTTTATCACCAACTCATAGAAAGTTATCTTCTCTTTGTTGGTTGGAATACCAGTCATGAACAGTTGGGAAGTTTGTATACTACAAAACTAAACTAGTATATAGTGAGTGAGCACATCCCATACATTGTTATAAATAGATGCATTGTACATGTACATGTACAATGTATTTTTATGTAAATTATAATTGCTTTTGATTCACAGATTGTTGGGATACTCGAGGAGAAAATACAAATTGCGTGCTTCTACTACATGTAGCTTTATTTTATTGTATTGCTATTACAAAACTAAATTAACATTCATAACTTACGAGCAGCAACCAACAACATGTTATACATCAATAACATATATCTGCATTTACCGTTATTATGAAACTGTGAACTACATTTTATCTTTCTTACAAGAATAACTATGGATTTACTGCACTAGACTAGAGATGCTCATTGCACTGAGTGATTTAGGCGTGTACATATACACAGGTGAAATAATACATGTACATGTATGTTATAAAAATAGAATTTGTGTGTCCCTTGCAGCCTATAACCACCACACTGTGGATCTTAGAGCAAGGGTCGCGACATTGAGTCTCTTAGTTTTATTTGTTAATGTGATGTAATAGCTGTTTACCTAATTCAGCTGTTTTATATAGCATTTCCCAAAAAAATTCCTCATCTTATTCATTTGTACACCATCAGGAATGTCCTCAAACAAGCGGCATATTCCTGACTCATTAATAGCGAAAGCTGAACACCCATCAAGTAAGTACTCAGTGGCGCATAAAACAGCACACTTCACATCCATCTTCTCCAGTGGTACCTTTCTTCTGTCTAGCAACCCTAACTTAGCAGATGTCAGTGGATTGTAGTAACAATCTACGTCTTCGGAGCTTTCGAAACGATGTTTAGTTAAAACTTTGGAGACATCATCAGATGTACGTTGGAAAGAAGCTGTTGACTGAGTGGTGGACTCCTGGTATACTGGCACAGCCGAGCGTAAACCAGAGACTTTATCATCTTCTTCAGTGATCGGAAATTTTGACTCTCCGTTTATTCCAGTCCTTGTAGAGCTAGATGTTACGGTGCTGTCCAGATCTTCTGATAGAATAGAAGTAGCAGATTCAGTTCCCTCAGAAGTGGTGACAGGTTTATTTGTTTCCGAATTGTCAATTGAATCGTCTGGTACCAGCAGTTGTTTATCTGTTAGTAGTTACATGTACATATATATTACATGTACATTAATATGAATATAAGGCATTCATGAAGACTGCCAACCAGGTCTAAACCAGTATAACATTTAATCAGTCAAGTAATAATGGAAAACCAGTCACTTCTCTGCACTTCTCAGAGAGTTAAACCAGTTATTCAATCAGAATATTAATTTACTCCAATTTTAATTTCTACTGATTTGATGTTTATTTTCGGTTAGGATTGGCAGACATTAAAGCGTGTAGCTTTAGAATTGCTTAGTTGCCGGATCCCAATGGACATGCAACAGAAATCAAGTTGATAAAGGACCAAGTTGATAAAAGACCAAGTTGATAAAGGGCCAAGTTGATAAAGGGCCAAGTTGATAAAGGACCAAGTTGATAAAGGACCAAGTTGATAAAGGACCAAGTTGATAAAGGACCAAGTTGGTTAAGGACCAAGTTGGTTAAGGTCGATTTGGTTAAGGTCGATTTGGGCAAGTAGTTTCTATCACATGAACCATCTTACCGAAATCTCCCAATACAACATATTGACTGTGTACGAAGTTGTTGCTAACTACAATGTATGTGGTGTTAAAAAGTGAATCCATGTTATAGTAGACCTACCAATAACTTTAACGCAGCTTCCTCCTATCATTAGAAACTCGCCACTCCCAGCAGCTTCAATCACACCGATAACCCCTTCAAAGTGACACGCTTGCTGCGGACAATTATGTTCATCAGCCACATGTATGGAGCATTGTAATACACTTTTCTCACCCTCCACTAATAAAGCTACGCATACACGCAGTTGTCCTTGAAACTGGGGTGGGGCAAACAGTGCATGGTGATTGGGTCTTTGGTTAGTAACTGTTACAGCCATCGGTACAGTTTGACCAAGTCCTAGGTATCCTTGAAAATGTAATATAATATATGGTTAGGAAACTATAATAAACATGTGTAATGGCTGAATTATGAGGAGTCAGAATGTATAGCATGTAGCATTGTGCGATTCTCCCTGTCTCTGGCAGCTTGAGAACTCTGGTTCAGTGTATTTCACACCTTTTAACTGCGCTTTGCTGTAAGTGTACAATATTGCAAAGGTGTGCTCCTAGGCATATCGCTGATAAGGTGTCAAATACTGAAACAGTAAACTGTATGCGGATCAAGTACATGTATAACCCATATAACATAATGCATGGGCTGAATGTTGATTCGTCTGACGGTAACTATGCAACTTCACATGTATGTGATAGATGAATGAACTACCTCTCACTCTGCATAGTGCATGAAGTGACTGTGACATGTGCTTTGAACTCGTCATTGTTACTACCGCTAAATCTGCAAATGTCTAGATTGGCACAGTTCTTGGTTTCTACTAAACAATTGGGCATCAATTTACTGTACATCTGACTACCTTAATAGTAGTCTGAACAATCTTTATGCATGTACTTAATAATATAACTTATTGTATAGCTACTGGGTGGTAAGGACTGCTTAGGCTCATGGCCGTAACTATCTAGGCGGCTCAGGCGGCCCTAGCCGCCTGAACTTTTTGTTAAAAGAAGAAAAAATTAAGCTAATATCGGAAGGCATAGATACCGTGCCCCACATGAAATAGACATACTCTAATGAAAATGATGCTACTATGTGTATAATTATATTGATGGCTAATTTTTTCGTGAAGCCACTGCTGATTTGATAGCGTAATTGGTAGAGTGCATGGTCTTTGTGCATAGGGACACGAGTTCGAATCCCACTGAGGGACAATTTTTCATTTTAGTAATTCACTCAATTTGTTAGCTATACAATGACAATACTAATCTCATCTGTAATAGATAGGATCACTGCATGTGTAATTCTGTATTCAACAATAGGAAATGCCCTAAGATTGCATGCACAGTGTGCCCACCCACCTCATTTGTTCCACTTGAACACTGTTCTTCAGGGTTTGCGAACCCTAGAATACCACTCTCCATCTCTATCCATCAACTGAATTTGCACTATTTTCCCTCTTATTAATGTGTGCACATTTTTAGGCCTAAGTCATGTAATGATGTAAAGTACTACAATGGTACGTCATGGCTAAGCCAAACAGAGAAGCACTATTTTGCAGTATATACTAATTTGAAGTTTACTATTTGCAGATTACTATGCAACATTCTGTACTTTTGTACCATCACATATAGTTCAAATATGCATCAAAATGGCTGTTTTTGTGTGAATTTTCAAAAACTTTTTTGTGGGAGGTGCCTCACCCTCCTTCTACCCCCATCCCGCACACACCCTCCCCACACTGCTACTGTTAGCCAGTCCAATTTTGGCCGCCTCAACTTTTTCACGAAAGTTACCCCCCTGAGGCTGAATTACTGGAGAAAAGTGTCATGTAGTTTGAGAAAACGAGGCTGCTTTAATTTTGAACTAAGATCAAAAATTGCTATCTAAAGCAGGAACAACGACGTTTGACAAGGCTATTCAATGTTTTCATTTAATTTGCTATAATTTCCTTCTGTAGTCCGTGCCATATTAAAATAATTTTTTCTATACACTGTAAAGTCAACATTTTTTTGTAAAAATTGTATTTTACTCTTACAATATAGTCCAAATCATGACCTTATATGGTTCTGTTTGTTAAGCAAGTAAATATGAGTATTCAGTAAACTGAATCTATTTCAGTTACCTGACGCTTAATTAAATCTGTTTTTTCCAAACTATCAGACATGGACCTGCATGATTTACCTACATATCCTGCTACCAGGAATGTTTGTCCATCATTTTTCTTATTGCAGTCTGACTATTCTCAACATCCCACCTTTACTTCCCGAAGTATAAGTGAGTGATTCTCAAATTATATGTTAAATTTAATTTATTTTCTTTGATTTTGTTCAAAATTGTCATATGTGGAGAACATGAGGTCTGCAACACCAAGAAAGCAACAGTAGAGCTTGATTATTATTAGTTACTTCACTAATTACTGTTATGGAGTTGACATTATATATAAACAATAGACAAAATGTCCAATCCCTAACACAGAATTTCAACTCCGTAACATAATATGTGACCTCTTACAGGTTGCACAGTAATCCTTCAAAAATTGATGATTTTGCTGTGCATGTTGCAAGCTTATAAGTGTGGCAACACAAGAAAAATCAAATTATACTCACTACCTGTCAATAAACTAGTAAATTAAGCAAAACCATTTGAAGCTGCGTAACGGAGTGGACATGTAACGGAGTGGACAAACAATGACTATACACTAATTCTGTTCATTTTAACTGTATGTGAAAAGTAAACAAAGCTACCATGATGTAAGCCCTCTAGGGAGTATGATAAAAATCAAAGCTGTACAAAATTTATAATTTCGGCAAAATGGTGTTACGGAGCTGACAACCTAAAAAGGCGCATTCAGTTATAGTTGAATTATCAGAAGACCATAGCTGACAACTGAAAATTTTTTTGATTATTTTGTGCAGGGAAAGACAATAGACCTATGTAACTAGAAAAGTAAACCGAGATTGGCTTTAAATACTCTATTTATATCATTTAGTTGTTACGGAGTTGACAGCGAAAAAACTGTGACAAGATTTTGAACAAAAATAGTTTGCAACTGTACATATATATTCATGTTTACTATTAAGATCTAATTAACTTTAAATGGATTATGAATCTCTATAAAAGGCCAACATTGGTTGCCCTTGTCTAAGTAACAAAAGAATTCAAGCATCACCAATAACAGGAAACATGTTTCACTGTGATGGATTTTACATGTAATCTGAAAATCACTCAAACATTATTCTTTGCTTCATAATTCTTTCAGATAACTTATTTTATTTGCATAAAATAGATATATTAGTAAAGTTACTGACCGTCAACATCGAAGATTGTATATTTCCTCATCCACACCATCACGAGTCTCTCTGGCTTAGGCTCATTCAAAACATAATAGTCAACCTGCCAACAGTCTTCCAATCTTTTAGTGACCACGATAAACCTGTGCTCTGCAGCTTCTGTTTCTGACAAGCTCGATAGTTTTATTCTTTGCTCACTTTGGAAACCATACACAGAACTAGAAATTCTTTTTTTTGTGTCGTAAAGAATAATCCTGGTGCTGCAATCTATAAGGCAGTGATGGTAGTTGACGCTGGTTGCCAGGAAATGGGTTGAATTGTAGAAGGTAAGCTAAAAATAGAATTCAAAAGAAGAAAATAAGTAATGTTCATTTTACTTTCCAGAATATACATACATTGAGTCTTCTTCTACTTATTAAAATATCTATGTGGATTGTTTGCTTAGAAAAGTTTTAGAAAGGAATAAAGTTTGAAAGTTTCTCTGTGTAAAAGTATTGATATGCTAAATGAGCTGTTTAGAGTATAGGATCTAATATATTTTTAATTTCTACGTATTAGATATTTCTCATCATACAAATTCTAATCCTTAATTATTGTTATTCCCTGTAAACTCTGCTTGATGTTCTTAGATTTTTGTTCAATTCAATGGGAATAGTACCTGCTCTACATGCATCTCTTCATTTTCGTGGTAGATGTAGCCCAAGAAGTAATACACATAAGTCAGTAACGCCCCACTTGCTGTAAGAATTATTCTGCTGTCCGACCTATTGCTCCGCAAAGCTAATGTATCTTCGGGTAGAGCAAGTAGTTCTACATAGTCTAAAGTACAAGGAAAGTTCTGTAACAGTTAAAGTGACCAAAGACGTCAATGGCTCAGAAACTCATAAATAAATAAATAACTAATTCAGAGTGGCCCAATTTACATGTCTTATATTTTAATGCTACTTACTTCCAGGGTCATGGTGTTTGTAGGAAATCAGATAAGAAAGGCGTAACCTACCCTCAAATTCTTAGTTTGCATTTTTATCTTGCTTTGGGAAGTCTAAGATTCACTTACAATTACCAGGGAGTTCGTAGAAAATCTTCACACAGTCGCCGTCTCTCTGGCTAATGGAGCATCTATGAGGTTTGCCTCCCATGAGGACATAGATATATTCAGGCTCTGTTTCTCTTGCAGAGATGGTGCCATCTTGCACATATGACTCCATTAAGATAGACTGGGCAATTGGACAGGTGTTGTTACTCTGCAGTTCATCTACAAATTAATTTATCAACATTTTTACATACATACATGTATATTATATGTACGTAGTAACATTAATTTTATGGAGTATGGATACATCCTGGCCAACACATGTACATGCAAAATGATGTATTTTTAACAAGGAAATTACTTTTGAGCGATCAGAGACTTGTTTCAAATCCATGACAATACCAGTCCCTGACTGGGGTTTGAACATACATGTACATTAAAAACACATTAAGAACACATTATTCAACTTTCTATCTTAAGGTACATGTAGTGTATATATAGCAACATTTTGACATGTACATGCACATGTACATGTACTCATATATCTCCCATAAAGAGGCTGTGTGGAACAGTGTCTGCTCTCTCTCTCTCTTGAAATAGACTCAGTTCTCATTCTTTATATCTATGTGAATACTTGTTACCTTGATTGCATGAAAGACACTGCACCTTACTTATCAGAGTTCAAAAATACAAGTTTAAAAGACACAATACAAGACATTACTTTGCTTACCTCCATGAACGGTTTGTCTTAAAAATATTGCTGCCAGACACAGTACAAGCAGCTTATGTCTGTCCATGTTGCTTCCTTGATCTGTCTGACACCTAGTTGAGTCTGCTTAAAGCCATGCACAGATGACTTGAATAACTCGTCTCAAGTGTTTAAAATAATGAGAATGGTTTCTTTCAACCTCCACAGGATTGGATACTTGAGCATAGAATCAATTTAAAAGGTAGATGTAAGACACAGATGATAATATTTGATACTTCGGTCTACCAATTTCATTAATATTACATAATATTACATAATATTATAAGGTATATGAGAATGTTTCTAATCTACAGTTTTATAATTAACAATGAAGAGATGAAGTCCTGTTTGATGCCGTATTTGCAAAACACCCATTTTAGATGAAAGTAAAAGAAATGATTGCTACTCAACATGTATGGTAAAAATTGATTATATTTTGTTCAAGAGTTTATACATGTATTTGCTGAACAATAGGTTTCTTAGCTGACTAGTGTAATGTGTTAGTTCACTTAAATATATTTTGTCTACCTACTTAGAATCTTCTTACACTCTATATACATCCAGTCTCGGCATCAACAAAGACTTTTAATGATATGACAGGGCTGAGAATTCTATACGCATGGCCAATCACACTTACTGCATTCATAAGATTTTTCCCCGGTCTATAAAACTAAAAGTGCAAATATTTCATATGACTCAGATTGTCCTCATGGAGGGAACCATATATAAATTTGTCTATAGAAATGTTCTCTCTTAAAACTACGAGTAAAAACAACCTGCATAATCTGGAAGTAATGAAACTAAAATACGTTATACATTGCATATCAAGTGAAATCATAAAACTATTAAAAACTCACTGAATGGAACTATTATTATAAGGTAGGGTAGAGACGGTAATTTGTGGGCCTTGGGTTTATCGTCCCCTTTACACGACTTCTAACTAAAGTTCGGCATGAGAAATTTTTTGATGCATCATCCGGTTCAAATGAAGGTGGAAATTGACAAGGTGCCTCTGATGGATGAGAGCTGGTGCATATTTCACACAGACCACCATTTTGTACGATGTTGTAAGCAGCAGAACTCAGAGTCAGGTTAGGAGTCACAAACACCGCTTTCTTTTTCAGTTCATTGGAGAGTTTCTTAAATACTTCCGGATAAACGAAATTAAAACAAGTTACGCAGAGCATCTGATTTGAGCCTACCATTCGCACCAAACGTATCATGGCTGCTCCTTTAGAGACTTCTATTACCATTTCAGAAGCTCCAAGTATGCCTTCAACAATGGTATCAAAGGCATCCGTAGCAAACTTGTAATACCAGTGACACTGTCGTAGAGATTTATTTCCGCACTCCAAGTGCTTGGAGCCTACATGTTGTAAGTCTGTTATTTTTGCAGCACACTTTCTGCAGAGTAAGCCGATGTCTCTTTCGTCAGATCCAGTTTCTCTTAACCAACCATCAGGATGGTGAAATGGCTTCATTGCAGAAGTCTACAATAGGCGTATTCGGATATTGCACCGTGCAAGCTTATAAATAGCAATCTGCGGCAATAACAATATATTTTATTCAATAATATAGCGCTAGCTATAACGCAAGGCAAGGCGTGCCTGGCAATAATAATATAAAGTATATTCACTTAGCGAAGGGATTTCCCTTCAGAGCAAGCACTAGTCACGCCTGAACGCTCAAGTTGTATTCGGATAGTTAGACCAGTGCTATATGAACCAGTACAGTTTCCAAATACGCCTAATATATACTGCATGGTTGAGCAGGTCCAAGTATTAGTGAAACAGTTCCGTGTGGTAAGAAACGGAACATAATGTTTATCTGCAGAGAAATTTTGTAAGTAAATGACACTTTCATACATTACAAAAATTCTTTAGTAAACAAAAGTGGTAGCAGAAACACAGCAAAACATATCACAACACAAACTATGTGCTATAACTTTTTAAAAGACGCATGAATTAAGCAAGTCAGCAAGGGTCACTACCCAATCAACAGAACGCAAAGACTAAATAAAAGTGAATGGAATGAGCGTGCATTTAGAACCATAGCCTTTAGAATTTACATGTAGTAGCAGTATGAACTAGGGACAAGGATTTCACCATCTGGACCTGCTCAGAGCACCTGCAAACACTCGTTAGATGTTCACATAAAGTGCCAGCTTTCTACCTCACCTTCAAAGTTTCTACTTTTGTTCCTCTGTTGTGCCTGCTCTATTCTTTTATAAGCATTTTTCTACACAGCCTATTTGGTTTTGAAGACCCAAGTTCTACTCTAAACTGTTTATAGCAGCTCCATCAACTCTTTCCCGGCTTTTTTCACTGTGACAGCCTATTTCTAAGCTTTAAGGAAACCTGTGCCAATATAGCTTCTCCATGTGTTAGCATTGTAAAATAATCATATGGCTGTCTTGTATCTAGCTAATCTTTGGTAAATAAAGCATTTTAGCATTATATCGGGCTTTTCACCGGAAACTGATTTAGTATATAAGTACATTTTGTAAGCTAGTTTTGCTGTATGAATCAGTTGTTGAATAGGCTCTAATAAAGTCAGATCTTTCAACTCAAATCTACAGAGCATTTGCTCTGAGAGAGGTAGTTCCAGCCTTGGTCCCTTTGGACCATTAGTCCGAACTCTCCTCGTGCTCGTGAAGACATACACTTTCATCTACTCTTTCATGAGTATCAACATCGGGCCCATGCCCAAAATACAACACTAAGAGCTACATAACTGTTCACTCTTTATAATGTAATGCTGGAAGTACACCTTGGTCATCTACTCCCAAGCACTTCCCACACTCGTGTCGTCACAGACACCGGTGTGTCTTAGCAGAAAACATTACAATATTTTCCATATTTATTTACATGTCCACCTGACAGCATTGGTGCAACACCTGGGGAAACTTGGTAGTACAACTGACAGAACTTAGTAGCACCTGGCTACTGGAATTTCAAATTTCTCTCTCACAGCTATCTCTATGGTACTAATAAACCCATCTATTGGAAAAATATATAAATTTCAACCTTTCTAGACAATTAGTAATACAAGCAGTGTGCTTTATATTTACATCTCTTTGTAACAGCATTAACTGAGAAAACCAGTGTAGATGACACCATTACTACCGTTACATTGATGAAGTGGCTAAATTCTTTCAATGCTGATCACAAATCACTTAAATTCGGTTAAAGCAGTAGATGCAGTAGTTAGCAGTGTATTGTACTTTGTTTCATAATATATTCTATTATTCAATTGACAAGAGATTGGGCTACTTGATTATAAAACTTTTGACTAATACTATTTACCTCCCATAAAAGAAATAGTGTAAAAAGCAAATCTGTAAAAGTTTGATCTAGGGAGCAATGCAGGAATGAATTGCAGAAATTAACTTGATGTATCGCACAACTACTGTGGCATAAAAAGCATCACACATTTACTGTGCATGTATTCAGTGTGCTCTCCTGCAGTATAGCAACTAGCTGATACTAACGCTGTAATTACACTATAGTATAATAACTGTGGTACACTCTACTCTCTAGGTAGTATAATAATTATGTTACACTGTGCATATAGTATAATATAATTAATAGCTCATGTACGTATTTAGTGTTGAGATCTTTCTCTGGAATAATGAGATCGTTTTCTGGAATGGCGGGAGAAAGGTGAAGCCGGGAAGTTGCAGGGGTCCTCTAAGCTGTGCAAGGTATTGCACACATCACACGGTTCCCCTGCTTTTATTTCGTTATATGCGGCTGTACACAATGTGAGAGTTGGCGTAACAAATAAAGCATGACCTCGCAGATCTGAGGCCACTCTATTAAAAGTTTGAGGGTGCGCCATATTGAAACAATTCACACAATATCGTGGTTCTCCTTGAAACCTCTGCATTATACGGATCATTGCGGCCTCCTTTGAGATTTCTGCTAGACGATTTTTTGTTTTTCCCTCAATAACAGTAGCAATGTTGTCGGTTGCCGTTTTGTAATACCAGCGACAATAATACTTATGATCTCGGAAAGCCGCTTCATAGTTGCACCCTTCTCTCTCCAATCCGGTGATTCTTGCGTTGCACGCACTGCATTTCATTCCTTCTTTTTCTGCATTACTAGTTTTTCTGGTAAAACCAATATTATAGGGATATTCCTCGACATCAATGGGGTTTCTACTTGGGCTTGCACTCTGGCTTCTTTGCGAACTCCTTTTTCTTGGACTCGGAATTGGAGGTCGTCTTGGAGAAGCAGGGCAAGTTGTTGACCTTGGTCTGAGCCTTGGCATTGGACCTCGTACACTAGACACCGAGGCTGAGGCTGCCGTCCGATTTGGGCTCACCTATAGTTAATATTTAGAACATTGTTTTCTGACTAATAGGCAAATCTATTCATTGATTTGATGTAAAAAGAGAAAACAAACAAAATTTCACAATGTATAGCCTGTACTTCCATGCTGTCCCATAGCTAAGCAGGTTGAGAAGATATCGCCAAGTCGTAGATTCGCTATCATTTGCATTCTCTAAATATTCACATATGTGCATAACAGTGTTGCATAACTCTTTGCATATACTTACTCTAGGTATTGGACTAGGGCTGTGCTGTGGCCTTGAAGTTGTAGCTCCTCGTGGTCTTGGCACTGGTGTTTGGCTTGGGCCTGGGTTAGAGGTCTCTTCTAATCCTAGACTTGGCTGAAATGAGTTTTTGTAAGTAGTATTCTATGGTGAGAAATATGACGATTCACATAATAACTGTTCTTATTACCCAGTGAAGCCCAGGGCTATGTAAATGATTAGGCCTCCAAAAGATTGAAAAATTTCCTAAAAATGGAAAATGTGAATCTATATATGTGACCAAAAATGGTTATTTGGAAGCTAGGCAGGCGTATTAGTAGTTTACTTTGTAAATGTTAGTGCAGCGATGCCGAGGCAGACCTACATGTATATGTATGAGATCTCTGGCTCTGGTTTCTCTTATATACTTGACTCTTGGGGTAAAAACTCTGCTACAAACTTTGGACTTGCCACTAGCATATAACTTGAGCACAGATTGTGGACCAATTGCTTACAAATCAATAGCTGTAAACTTTGGTATTTGTGTATAATATTACCCTGATAGTTCTGATAGGCATTGAGAGTTTGTATTCTTGCTAACTGTGTATTCTTTTATTGTTCAGTAATCCCAGTGAGCTAACCATATAAATTTGAGACATGCTAGGCTATCAGGCATAATATCAAATTGAATATTACGATATACTAAACTGTTTCCTGTGCCTATAAATGCCTTTCCTATCTGTTGCACTTACTATTGGGTTTGGAGTTGAACTGTATCCTGGTGTTAGAGTTGGGAGACGCCTTGGAATTGGCACTGGTGTCTCACCGGGGTCATCCCTCAGAGTTGAGCCTGAGCTGGAGCTGGAATTAGAGTCAGACTCTCGTCTTGCCTAAAGTACACGTAGGTGGTACACATACTTGTCAATCGTGCTGCCTGGTAAGAAATAGGGCAGCCAGAGCCAATGTTTTAAACTAATGTAAGTAATTTATTCCTGGCTTAAGCTTCAGATTACTTGAGGTGCTATTTTGCAAAAGAATCAACACCAATGCTGATCAGACACATCACAAAGGTTCAATTTTAATAATTAATAGCCTGTAGCCTTGAAATAGCCATCTTTGGTTTTATTGCATCATATTTACCCAAAAAATATCTCTGTTGTAAAAGATATTAATCTCTGTTTGAAAGATTAAAATCTCATTAGCAAGATTAGATATTTAATGCATCCATGAGTATGTAGTCATTATTATTCTATGCATGCCCATGGATACCTTTATTCCTGACTAATACATAATAATGTAATACATTTTTGACTGAGGGTGCTCGACACTCCTTCAACTTACCATTTCAGATGTTCCAAGCACAGGGAACCAATACTAGATATACGCCAACAAAGATGTGACAACAGTTTCAAGTGTAACGATAGGTGATAGATCTACTTCGATTTCCCAGTAGAAACCAGCAGTCTTTCCTCTAAAAGATTATTCACTAAAATATGTGTTAGCTCTGCTTATCTGCCGTGTCTAAGCTATTTAAAGTTTTGGGTACGCGCAAGCAAATGAAGCTGTCCAAGAGTAAGACTCTTTCACTGAGAGAAGCCTAAGATATCTATTATTATTCTAAAGCGGTCATACAACATCTAGTAATAGCCAACAACGCTACTGGTGGAGTTTTTACCATGTAGTCATGATTGTGTGGACAAATAATTATTTGCTACAATATAGGCCTATAATATGTTTGTATTGTACATGTATGTGTATATTATAGAATGTGTATATTGCTGTATATACACCGTACATATATTACTTGTATATTATTATATGTGTATATTTAATTTCACATGTACATATAAAACAACCGCATACAATTATATATTTTACAGTACTAGTGCATGAAATACATACAAAAACCATTAACTTGTATAATGTACATGTACAACGTAATGTCGTATTTTTTTCATACATGCGTATTATGCCTATATATGTTTTGAAGTAGATTATTCATGTTATGTGTAATTGTACTGCATGTATACCCCTACAATGTAAACCTGTACATGTATATTAGTTTTTTTTATAACGCAAAGTGCTGGGTAGATCCAGCGTACAGTGACAGTACTACAGTCTACTATGCAACAAGCAGTACTTCTCCCTCGTTAATTTTATTGATAATACAATAAAACAATTGACCCATTAACTTGCAGAATAATTGTATTTACTTATACTGTTGAAAGATGTTTTCACAAAAGATAAGATCGATTTACGAAGCAGAAAAATACTACATATTGAATTACTAAAACATTTACATCGTGGGAAAACTCATGTATTCTCACTATGGCTATTACTATAAAATGGTAGTTGAGACTCAAGGCACATATTCTGGTGGGAAATCACAAGGTTCCTCTGAGCTGTGATACGACGAGCATATACTGCACCTCTGTCCTTCCTCTACAAAGTTGTAAGCAGCCGAACACATTTTCATATTTGGACTGACAAAGGCAGCATGGTGGGCTAACTGTGAGGTTACTGTCTTGAACAGTTTAGGATGGTGGACGTTAAAACAGTCTACACACAGATATCTGTGGTTACACAAAGAGGCCATATGCATGATACGTATCATTGCATATCCTTTAGGTAGTGTAGTCCGAAGACATTTGTGTTTTCTCGGAATAACTAAGGTAACATCCTGATTGGCTCTTTCATAATACCAGCAACAGTGATCATCTTTTTCCTGGTATGACTCATCCACTGTGAAGTTTGAGCCCATACTCTGCAGTCTTATGATCCTTGCTTTGCATCTATTGCATTGGAGGCCATCAACTCTTTCAAAACTAAAAGTATTTCTGATCCAACCAAGCTGTTTCTCAACATCACTAACTTGTTTCTTTTTCTTGTGCTCATCCTGCTGACCTTCTCTAGGGGCCGGAAGCGGAGGTCTTGGACTTTCTTTTGGCTTTCTTGGACTACGTATTGGAAGTGTCAAGGTTCGAAGTGGTAGCGGAGGTGGGCTCAATGTGGGTGGTGGGGGCGGACTGTGCCTTGGAAGTGTTGGACTCAACATTGGTGACACTCTTGCTTGCTCTGATGGCGGACTTTGCATACAATCTAATGATTTTGGATTCTTTTTATTGGCAGAATTTGAAGGCCTTAAGGGTCTTAAGGCGGCTCTTAGACGTGAAGTCACACCTTTCTTTCGAATTTGTTTGGGCCTTAAAGTTAAGTCTGCCATTTCACTTGTCAACTGATTAACGCCTTGCTCTGGTATAGAGCCTGACGCTTCAGTTGGAATTTGACTTGAATTCTGACTTCTGGTTGCATTAGAGAGTGCTATGTATCCCTGTGTTAGCATTAAAATTTGTTCTTCTGTCAGCCTTGATTTTGAAATTGCCCCTGGACATGGAGCTGGTTTTGAAGTTGAACCTGATCCTTTTTCACCACCTGTCTTTGGTGCTGGTGCTGGCTGATGACTTGAATTCCGGCTTTTTCTCGAGGTGGACACAGAGCTATCATTTTTTTCTCGACTTGTTCTTGGCCACAGCCTTAAGCTTGAAGTTTGACCTTTCTTTGAATTTGAGCCCAATTTTTTCTGGCTCTTGGGAGGCTTTAAAACTACACTACATTCTGTAGTTTGATTTTGTCTTTGTCTTGGGACTCTGCTTGCACTCCGTTGTATTATAGAACTTGACTTTAACTTTAGACTTGAAGGTAGCCGAGGCTTCACACATGAGCTGGCACTTGTGGCCAACTCTAATCTTTGATTGATCTACAAAGTTTTGGCATTTCTATTATTACGTACAACGCTTTGAGTTTTTTCACTGTTTTGTGTTCGAGTAACAATATTGTATGCATGTTAGCTTAATTAAGAGTTTGTTGTAAAGTTGGGGGAAGTTATAATGTATTTAGCTAAATCATACATGTAGTTACACTCTCCTTGGCTCAAACTTAAGGAAGAGCATCAGTTTTAGATTGATAGTACAGTGTATGTGTAGCCTTCTTTTAATTTTCTTGCAAGCAAATAATTATTGTGGTAGACATTTCACCATAATATTTTTATGACATTAGAAGATCTGCTACAACATAGTCGCAATAGAAAGTACTGACAGGTAATGTAATTGTCTATTATAGGGTTGCAAAATTACCTGTGCATCTGATGAACTTGATCTCTGCTTTGGGAGCCAACATTCTTCTGTATTTGGGCTAGAGACGACTCTCCGACCTGAGACTTCCCATCGACTTGGGAGCGCCCGAAGACTTGAGGCTACAGATTTTGATGAAGAATTTCGAGTTGCCTGAAATTTAGTTATTATTTTGTATTCAGCATATTGCATTATATGTTATGGCGCTTATTATGTCATAACACAACTTGATGATCCTCCCATTTACAGGTATCTTCACCAGTTTAGTAATTAATACCATTATTGAAAAATGGCAAAATACGTTATGGGTTGAGATTGTACCACTGTTAAACAAGTTCAACAATTCTACTGCACCAACTTCATTAGTTCTACACACAATGTAAGTGTTTCGCTGCTGTACTGTGATTTTGAATTAAATGATGACTATTGCAACAGGTGCTTTCTTCTGGTAAGTTTAAGATAATAAACATGCCTGTCCATTCGAAGAACATTCTTCTCCATCTGAACTGTACTCTTCTTCGCTTTCACTTGGGACCACTTCTTGGTCTAGGACAGACTTACTGCTTCCAGTTAATCTTTCACAGGAGTTAGATCTTGACTTTTGAGATGCCTATAAAATTAACCAGTAAAATGAGCAATTCTATTTAGTCTTGCCATTAATTTGAACAGTGACATAGTCCAAACTTTTAAAACCAGAAAATTCCAGCTTCGAAAGTATGACAGGGTCCCATTCTACAAACAACATCCTTCAATAGTGTAAATCTACATGTAGTAGTTCAATATATTTTACCCCAACATGTATAATTACTACAATAAAAACTTACAAGGACCTACATGTAGTTCCTATTGTCTCTTCTGGATTATATGAGAGAACCTTAAGGTATATAATGAGCCACTTAGAGTGTCCTAGGGTAATCAGGAGTATTTGAGAGTGTCTAAGCTTACAGTACTAGACATTATCGGAGAGTATGTGAGAGTACCTGAGCTTGTATGAATCAAGTTGAGGAATATTTGAAAGTATTTCAGAGTCTCTACGAGTGTACCAGAGTACCTGAGAGGATTTAATATAGCAGTACAAAAACATCTGAGAGTACCCAAGAATACCAGAAAGTACATGAGAGTACCTGAGATCTTGTAAGCGCCATCTGAGAATATCTGAAAGTACTTGTAATGTAAAAGTACCTGACAGTACCTGAGGGTACCTGAAATTACCGAAGACTATCTAGGACTATCGAGGAGTGTTTGACAGAACAGCGGCAAAGTCAGAACAACATTTAAACATTAGCTACAATTTATTTCTTGGCTTACCATTATACAAGTGCTACTGTCAGTATCAGCTGAGAGTCAATAATGAAAGAGAAAGAGGTTTAAAAGGTACATGTACAAGTACCAACTTAACTACTTCAACTTCCCGCTGAGTTAACTCTTCCTTATTTACTTAACTAGCACAAACTTGGTCTTTACAGGAAAAATGAACATCCCATAGAGTTTACAAACAAGTGAGCCAAGACAGCTCTAGCTAGATGGATCTACTATAGCCTCAAACATTAAACTGAACCCTTTTTTATTGCTTTGAAAGAGCTATCAACTAGCTACAAGCTGAAAGCTTAAACTCTGCTTTCTATAGATAATTCAGCAACACTGTGATTGCTAATTGTACATGTAGATCATAACAAGAAAACGCTTTTTGCTTTTTTTAAATAACAATGCGAAGGCTGTATGGTTAATATTAGATACAATGACTCCAATTATATGTATATAATTATTTAGAATAAGCTCTAATGTTTGGGCGTAATCCAGCTTCAAGCCTAGTTTCTGCAGTTGGCACAAGTCAGCATCAGCTAGTAGTATCATGTGTAGTTTGTCCTAGCCATTCAGGTCAGATTACAGCACTTTACATGTGGACAAGTCTTACAAAAACAGTCATGCTAGCAGTATCCCATACTTCTATTAACAAATATGCATTTGTACATGTATCAAACTTGTTTGAAGTTATAGACAATATATTGTTATACTAACATGAAAAAACAGAAATGGCCAAAAGTATCTGAATAGTTTTATCATAGATGTAAGTAGAAGTTGTCTACTCCTACTCTACTGTATATCCACATATACATGTACATGCTATTCTACTATTATTTACTGCATTTATCAAACCAAAGCTAAATACCATAGTGAATGCAGTGGGATATATAGCAAACCATGCTGTCCAAATATCCAGGTAGGTGCACTCTCATGCATGTTTATCAAATTCTGATCCTAAAATACATGGACCCAGAAAGCTAGCTGGAACCCCAACAGGCTTCATTGTCAGTCTACTAAAAATAACTGCTACAGCTCTCTATAAGGTGCTGGAGAGGTTGCTGTTTAACAGTTGTATCAGGTACTAGAGAGGTTTCTCTTTAACATTTGTATCAGGTCCTGGACAGGTTTCTCTTTAACATTTGTATCAGGTCCTGGAGAAGTTTTCAAAAAATTCTGGTCCAACATACTAGTCAGAATGTTCCAAATATAGCTTATTTCAAAGTCATTGGAAACTTTCTGTACCAATATTATTTAATTGTAGACCTATATGTGCCATCTATGCAGTGGCACATCAAGGGAATAGCTGTTAGGTTACAGTACAACATCCTCGTGCACTGGTACAGTTTATTCCATTTACCTCTTACCTGTGAAATATATCAGTATTAGTACCCGAAAAGGCAGGCATAGTTAACTTGGAGTGGCTAACAGGGATATTAAGCATACATGTATTTAAATGGTTGGATTAGTATGCCTGAAAAAATCTATCAAACACACATAATCTCCATAATAGTAAGATGCCACCATGTACATAGTGTACAGTGTATATGAGTCATCATAGCAGAAAGACTGAGAAATATCTGGAGCCACTATCGCTAGCTGAATGTGAAAATACAATTTAAACTACAGACGCAGTATTATAATAAGTTATGGTTTGATGAGTTAGTAGAACAATAAAAATAGAAAAAGACTCATTGGCCAACCTCAACTTCCTCTGAAGTTTTCATGATGGCTGCACCAATTGGACCTCATTGGGCAATGAGCCATAATTTTGTTAGGCAAAAATGCAGTCTTTAATTTTTAGATTCTGCCTGGTCTAGCATAAAAATTGGCTTAGATAGATAGATGTGCTGGCATCTCGTTCTTATCAAACCTATTGTCATATTAAAATCTGATAAAAATAAAACTCACAATATGTATAAACAATAGAGATAGAGAAATCCTTTATCATTGTGATCAAAACTTGAAAACAAAATTTTGAAATATTCAAAGACCGTAGAGTTGGTAATTGAGTGTACTAGGCCACCAGTAGACAGCATATTCTATAACAATATAGGGTACAAGTTGACAGCATTCATAACAATAGGCTACAATGTAGACAGTATTTGAAAACAATTAGATCAAAAGTAGGTAGCTTTTGGGGTACAATAGGTTCATAAAGCAGTGGAAGGTTAAATTAGATTTATAAGATAAGAGGTTGAGTGATTCACTTATGTATCACATTATGTAACAGGAGATGAACAATACTGGGTCATAATCCATTAGCAGGCTGAGTGTGGGATTAAGATGACTATCTGTGGGTTGAGATTCTACAAGCCTCTGTTGGATGGCAAACAGTACTTTGAGCAGTTTGTTCTCTGTCACTGGTGCAGAAATGTAGAACGCTAAAGGAGGATTACAACTCTTAGAGAAAATGAAATGAGTTTTTACTTTACTCCCTTTAATTAATGAATATGAAATACCGAGTGTACACTTTATTTGGTGAGTTTAAATTAATTTACCCTTCTCTATTTTTGCTATGTTATCCATTTTCTAAACAGACTAAAACCTAAAGTATGAAAACATTGGAATAAAGTTGCTATTATGGTTGCTATTATAATTATCGATCCAGTTTCAATATCACAATGACTGCTATATTCAAACTATTCTAGTATCTATTCCATTACTACTTGTAGTATCTATCCTGATTTCTGTACGCTGTATATCTTGTGACACAATCTTCCGTAAGTATATGCACACGCACTCTGCCGTAAACATTGATCTCTAATTGAGTTCAAGCTTGGGAAGACTAACTAATGTCATCTACACACATGATCTTATCAAGTGTGTAGTTTTAATAACTATCTATATTGATGGTCTAACATACAGCTGTAAAAGATTGTAGAATAGGTGGTAAAAGTTCAATGTTTGCTGTATTTCCATTGTTTATAAAGTGAAAAAATAGACAAATATACATCAAATTTAGTTTTGCTGTTTCAAGTGTTGTTATTGTAACGAAATTGCAATGCTGTAGTTGACAACTGCCCAAGGATAGAGCCTTGTATACTCTTCCATGAAGGAGATTGTGACTATCTTGGTAGAAGACAGATATGTATTACAAGAGTCCCTCTACCAGGGTGTCCATTGACTAACGCCGCTACAGTAGCAGGGGCTTGTGTAGAGCACAGTACGTATAGTAAAGCACAATATACATGTAGTCGTCTGCTGTAACAAGATATAACCTTAGAGCTGATTACTTTGTTATGGGTAGGGTTGGGTGCCACCCCAGATAATCAGACACAGTTTGTTCTATCAGAACTCTGTTGAAGAATTCTGTCTAATTAATCTCAAACTGTACCTATATTTTGTATGTTGAATAGTGATAGTTTCAAGCAGTTGCAGGGATTTGTGGTCACAGATGCTTGGCTAAGAAGGCATGTATTTGAGATGATTATTAGTCTAGGTCCTAATCCTATGGTCAAGAATGGCCAAGTGTATCGACGGAGTAGTAGCGCATGTCAAGTAAATTTTTGGGCACAGTCACTGAGGCTGAAATCACAATCTTGAAGCTGAACGAAAATTTTTGTTGAGAAAAAATTGTAGTCAAGTCCAGCTATGGATGTTGTTAAATTATTCTCAAAAAGAAATGACCTCTAACGGGGGCTAACTTTGCATATCAAAAGTGTGACTAAAATTTTCCAATCTACAGGTATAAGGTAGAGCACTGAGGTAGTGGGCCACTCATTGCCATAGTTGTTCTTTATACAAGTAGGGAAGCTAAGTTGGTGTAAAGTTAAATGTGTTAATGTCTTCATGCTTTACGGGTCACTAAATGGTTGTAGCTGCAGTGCAATGAAATCACAATAATTAGTGACTGTGACGTTTGCAGATTACAGAATAACTGTATTAGTAATGCATGTAACTCATCTACACGTAAATGGACACCAGATGCAGTAGTTGTATTATCTTATCTATGACTCTGACGCATTGCATGTTCTCAACTCATTTTGTCTAAGGCAATTATTAAAATTGATAGATCTGTTTCATGGTTTGCTTTCTACTTAGGCAGGTGTATCACATAATTTAGTCAGAAAATACTGGTTGACTAGAACCTAGAACGTGGTTGCAACACATCGATTTCCCGCTCATAGCCCTATATAAGTGATCTATATATTTTATAAAGCAGATTATGCTACATTAACCCAGCCCTGGTTTGTGAATACACCTCTATGTAAGGTAGAAGTACCCGGTGGTAACAGCGTCTCCTTCGGCATCAGAGACGGAGCGACACTAAGCGGAGGAACACGACGTAAGTTGCCTAGTATTAGAAGAAAAGAAACATGCATAACACATTTTAGTAGCATGCCTTTATAGTCGCTTTACCACATGTGTACTTGTTAGGTACTAAGGTTGATAGCTGCACCTTACATGCACATGTACTTCCATCCCTAAGCTCTGTATTGTTGAGTTCAAAACTGGACCACATCCTTGCGGACAAATAAATCGCGGAGAAAAAGCTGACTTGCTATTAATCTTTTTAAACTTTATGCTAGTTATTAGGACTGTGTGATGACAGCTAGTATTTATGGGTGTATAATGGTATTGCATGACACGACATAATCACACTATTATCACATAATATTATGTTAGTACTCTGTTCCATGGATTTCAGTCTATTTTGACATAATACATATTTATGTTTGTAGATATTATACGTGTACAGTATATGTTGATATATGATTGTATGATGACCAGTACAGTATCATTGTATATGTACATGTATAGTCGAGTGGAGTACATAGCCAGTATAGAGAATAGACGACTTGCTATGTAATAAAGCACTACAATTTCTCTACCTACCTAATCTAAAATTTGTACAATTCCTCACATGTTAAGATCAGACTCTCATAGACCTAATAGAAAAACACTTACCTACAGTTACTGAACACCGTAACCCTCTAATACTAGCTTTGTATGTTTTCTTTAGCTAGATCTTTGAGAATCCTCGGTTCCAAGACCCCAGTAGCCTGCAGTGATCATACTAACGTCTGCTCATTCGCAGGTAACAGTGACATTAAACTAACCTTTAAAGTGTCTACCTGCAGTAGTGATACCAAGACTACCACAGCTATAGCACCAACAACAACGACCATTGTTGTCACAGTAGACGCTCCTATACCACCATCTCAGACGACTGCTAGCTCCACCCAAAAGGTCGATTGCCTTTGCTCTGACTATGTAAATGTTGGGATTTGTTCGACTACCTGCGGTAGAGGTTTTCAGCACCAAGAGAAATACTGTGTGGGTAGCGGATGTAATGGGAAACCAAAAGATATAAAGTTGACTGAGTGCCAAGTAAAGGTTAGTAGACAACAAACTACTGCTATGGAAAATGGAAAGAGTATCATGGATCGCTTTAAAATGTAGAATATGAGTATTAATCCGCCAATCTGTAATGTGAAAAGGAAGCATTTTTGGTGGCGACAGACCAAATACTGATTAAATTACATTATTTTTATATAGCAGCTAGAATTAGTGATACTGAAAATTATTCTAATTCTGACTGACTGTCACCCTGCATTACCATTACTACACCACTATTTAGTGTAAAATTAGAGTTATCTACTTTTGTCATATGGTTTTGCTGTGCAACCTTTACCTATAAGAGTATACAATGTTCATACCTGCCTAGTACTCTTTTGAAACTCTTTATGCTACAAGTATCTATAAACTTGGTTGTTCAGAGTTTAGCCTTGGTACAACTGCAAACAAATAACTACATGATTGTATCTGCATTCACCAATGTGCTTATTGTTTTAAAGGAATGTCCAAGTGTAGGCAGAAGGTCATCAAGGACTCAACAAACAGAGGCACCGATAGATAGCTCTTTAGGGATCTGGTCCCAATTCTCAGAGTTCAGTGAGTGCTCTGTGACTTGTGGAAACGGGTTCAAGCAGAGAGTCAGAAGGTGTGTCAGTCCAGAAGAGTCTAGAGTTGAACCAACATGTCCAGGTGCTGATACAGAAATAACACCTTGCAACTTACAGGTGTGTGGTTCTAGTTTTTATTTTATCATTTTAAATTTCTCCTACTACATGTATTTAATAACGATGAGAGTTAATAAAAATATACATGTATAGTAAAATCAGAGTTTCGATAAACAAAAGGAGCAATCTGAGTGATATGAGGCTTAAAACTATTGAATACATCATCATTCTCTAGCAACAATGTGAAAAATTGCAATTAAGAATGAAGAAACGCATGAAATGTGATGTCTATCTATTGCCACTTTAGTGTCATAGGGACTATCTAAACAATAATATTATTTAGAATATTACCAACATGCATGAGCGCTTTCCAAGCAGCGGTCATAGTTACTGCTGTGCTTGATTCACTTACCTAATGACTCATGGTATGTTTTTCTATGTTACAAAACAAAGAGTTGTTCAGAAGAGTTCATTGTGTTGAGAGCAGCTCAACCACCAACTAGAAGAGCTAACCATTCACCTCCAAGACGAAGACATCGAAGCAGTCAATTCCGTCAAACATCTGGTGGCAGACGGAGAGGCTCTCAAGGTAGGCGTCCATTTCAGAATAGTAGAACCAATGGTAGGCAAACACCAATTGGCCGAAGAAGAAGCAGATCAGGAAATGGTCTTAAAACTCGCAGCAGGCAACAGATTGGTCCCCGTCAGTCAATGAAAACACCAATAAACAACAGGAGTAACAGAAGACCAGCTAGAAAAAGTTGAAATTTGAGTAAGCAGAAGTGATACTAGTTGTTAACCGACGAATTGTGTGTAATTTACTTCCATGTACATGTAAGTAACTGTGTATACTTTAAAATTTAAGACCATTAGATTTTTTTATCATTACTATTAATGACATCATCATTCTACTGATGCTTACAGTCTACACAGATATGGTTAGAACAGCTATATAATTATAGATAGTTAAGTCTTTGCTAACCATTTAATTAGAGTTATCATCCCCAGTATGTGACAATGACAACTCCAAATCAAAACAATCCATTAATGGAGAGTATTCTAACATAATGACTTTCTATTTTCGATTCTTGTGACAAAACTTTTGCTTTTCTGAGTTAGAGATGGCAGTCACCCTACAGTATACCAAATTTTTCTACAAAATTGTTGTACAGTAAAAGGCGTATACCCTGACTGCTGATGTTTTATTGATAACAATATTTATTTATCACATGCACTGCTTTCTGGATGTTCCATTTCTATTTTCCTAAAGACACAAAATCTTAAAAGTATGTCAATTGAATTGTTTTGACCTATGTGAAGCAAGTACAGTTAACAAACAAACAAACAAACAAACAAACAAACAAACAATTATATTACATGTAGATAGCTAGTCAAATGTGTCAGGGCTATGTTAAAGACTGCTATACTTTTAAATAATGTACATGTCTAGTAAAAATCGTCAGCAGTAAAACTAATAAATAGGATAAACTAGTCAATATTTACAGGCATAAAATAAACCAGTTACTTAATATCTGCATGTAAAATATAAACCAATTATTTAATATCTGCAGGTAAAATATAAACCAGTTATTTAAATACCTGCAGGTATAATATAAACCAGTTATTTAATATCTGCAGGTAAAATATAAACCAGTTACTTAATATCTGCAGGTAAATCATAAACAGTTATTTAAATATCTGTAGGTATAATATAAACCAGTTACTTAATATCTGCAGGTATAATATAAACCAGTTATTTAAATATCTGCAGGTATAATATTATAAACCAGTTATTTAATATATCCAGGTAAAATCAAAAAATTAACCAAATTTCAGGGAAGCTCAACTAAGATTACAAAAACAATGGAACTTGTGGTGTATATTATAATAGAAATAGCAAAATATAAAACATTTCTAATTCTCATTTAATAGGATATACACATTTAACAAAATAACAACAATCTGCAAAAATAAGCAATAAGTACAGTTTTAAAATTTAACATGCGTGTGCTATCTCATAGCAGAATAAATAATAGTGAAAGACCACGTGCCCACCCCACCCCACTCACTTATCATTTGTAGCATATTGATACTGTTATAAATAACTCCAATGTATCTTATACATACACCTTGCACATGCACCTTACTATAATAAAATATATTTGGTCCAGTACGCCACATGGTCCAGTACGCCACATGATCAGTATATGCCGCAGTCAACATCTGTAGCAGTTTACAGCAAACTTTGACCTGATTTCAGCAAAATTACTTCTGCATGTAAACTTAGTGATCTCTGGCATCTGTAACGGAAAGGTTTCAGTATTTAATAGCTCTACCATCTATTTCAATATAATACAGTAAAAGTGGCTCATGTACAGTAATGGTCTGTTGTTTCCTACAAGACTATCCCAGTAGAATCCCCTGTGGCCCCATGAGAGTGACATCCCTGGACAGGTGGTCTTAAGCCCTGACTATGATGTAGAAGGTCAAGGTGAGATACTCAATATTAAGTTATACCACCCACTTACAATATTCAACTGTAGAAAGCAATATAGTTGTTCGATATCACCATAGAAATAACAGTTTATTACTTTAGTATTATGTATGCCAACAAACCTGTGCCTGGTTCTTGTACTTTGGTATAGTGTCTTCTGCAGACTGCATGGCCAGTTTCTCTATCCTGGATTTCACCAAGGAGGGCTTCCTGTTCACCTTATTCTACATTTACATGTACAATACGATGCACAATAGATTCACATTTAAAGTAGAGAATTTTGACCAAAATTAATATATTACTACATGCATATTGTATGTTCCCAATCGTGTAGAACTTACTCTTTTACTCTTCTTCTCTGCTACATATGATTCATTGGGAAGAGAGTTTTCCTTCTCGTCTCTGACTGCGTAATGCTTGTCCCAATGTTTCACTAACATAGATGTTACCCACTTGGACTTCTGAAACAAGGTGTCGGAAACGCGCAATAGAGAGCAACATAACATCCTTAGATTAACAGGAGCTTCAGTTTTGAACTGAGACGAAGCCTAATTTAAATCTCTAGGCTTCATATTGTGTATGTACAACCCACATCATAAATTTTGTATAGAGCGTACTTTAATGATGAGGCAGATATGAAAATGAATTATAATTTATAAACAAATGGTATGTCCATATTGTTGTAATTAGACATCGTTTGTAAGCTGAGGACCAACCACTCACTCACCTCACATTGTGGTTTCTGGTTTGCTGTATGCTGATGTTTAGTTGAGTACCTCTCATTCCACTGGGTGACTAAGTCTAGTAACTGCGGCGTGGAAGAAGTTGGAGAAGTAACTCCTGTATAACTATTCTTCTAAAAGAGAAAACAGACCTCACAAGGAATACATATTAAACAAGTAAACCTTGTCATTAGTGTAGAATATTGGTTGCAGAAAATAACAATGCGGTCTGAAAATGTATAATAACACAATAATAATAATATTTCGAAGTTGAAGTTGCTCGTCTGCTGGATTGACAGTTCAGATTTGACATTTTAATAATTAAATGGGAAGTTATGAACATGTATCACAATAGCAGTTGATCTACTTACCCTACTACTTTTTGTTTCTGTATAACTCCTATGATTGCTTCTCTCTAGTCTATAATGTTTCTCCCATTGGCCAATTCTATTAGTTACTTGTTCAAAGTCCTGCAAACATACAAATATCACTTCTAATTACTTACGGTCATACATATCTCTATATGTATGTGTTATGTAATACTACAGGAATTTATTATTACAAAAATGCTATGAGGGTCCAGAAAAGAGAGCAGCACAAATTTGATTGTTGAAGATTGTGGATAAGAGTGAATGTTATGCTACTTATACACGTACATGTAAATAGTAAACTGGCTATTAATGCAATGGTGAACCAAGTACTGTCTAATGTGTGCATGTAGTACTTACCCAATCTGTCGTACTATCTGGGTCAAGTTCAGGTATGCTCAACATTGTAGGTCTTTGGGTAGTTCTATTCTTTGATTTGTAATGCTTGTTCCATTGGGCAACTCTGTCTGCAATGCTCACCTAGAAATTGGGTGCCAATAGTTGTTAAATTTAAACTATTACAAGCAGCCAAGTGTGTAAAAAGTTACAGCTTTTCGTGTAACGCATACCCTCGCTTTGTTTTACAAAATCTGAAGAACAGACGACTCCATAACAAACTGCATTGTGATTAACAACCTTCTTAAAAATTGTTTTCAAATCTCATCTTCTATTTTTTACAATATTATACAAGAAGTGGACAGATACAACTGGTGACACTGCAATATTTGACTTACCTTTTCATGCTCCTCTTCCTCCTCTGGAATCTGTTCTGTTATTGGCTGAACTCTTTCATTTGAACTCTGTAACATTCAGACTTCATGTGTGAACGACTGGCAAACTAGCAGTTTACTAAGGCTTCCAACTGTTACATCAGTATTAGTAACCGTTAGCCTATAAGATTGCTGATAAACATTTCATTAAATTATCCATACAATACATGTATAGTACATGCATATCTTGTAACATTTAGGAGTTATCTATTCTCTACTTACTTCCACAGATGAATGCGTTGGCTCACTTTCTTCCGTCTGCTGTTGAATATGGCGTCTGTGACCCGATTTATAATGCTGGTTCCATTCATATATCATTTGTGAAAAGGTTTTCTGAAATTATATTTCAACCAGTTTAATTATTCATAATTATGTTCATAACCAATACTGATATGTGTAGATTATTACGAACTTATAAATTACTTTTACAAGGCGCAAATTTGTAACTGTGTAAGCCAAAATTTTATAATAGGTGTACTTCAAGTTACTAATGTTCAAAATTGGGTTGGCTAAACCTAGACTGAGTTTTGACCGGAAATAAAATGAAAGTCACTTCTTAACCAACCTCTAAATGGGGGGGGACTTTCAGGCTGAAGGGCCAAATCTACAGCTGCTCTGAGACTATTATTAACTAACTCTAGCTATTTGTCAATTAGCTCAAGTGTTTATCTGTAAAATATCGGGCCACACTGAAACTAGAATTGAGGAACCCTGCAGAGGTTGCACAATCCTGACTATGAAACTATATGTAGTACCTCTTTTTAGACTCACAATATAAAACAACCACTTGTCTGTGTAAATCCCATAAAACATAAGAACTAACCTTTGGTTTTTCACTCTGTACAGCCTCTGTCGAGGATGCCTCCTCATCAGCATATACCTAAGATATATGAAACAACAATTTCTCAAATAATATGGACAATGGTGAATCTCTGGTATTTAATTTTGTAAATAATATTCTAAAATTTGGCTTCATATTTGAACAAGAAACATAACTTGTTTAGATAAAATTATGAATATATATCATGCTCCAGCAAGCAGATCATTTACTATGGCAATAAACATACTGTGGGTAATAAAGATTTATTTTTAACACAAATATGTATCTAACATAGATTCAAAACTCTGTGAACTATGGTGACATTTCCAGTTCAACGAACAATATTAGTAAATAATATTGCAACAAACTACTCCTATGTAATATATTGCGCTTCCCTTACAGTGATTATTCATTCTGTCTATTGATGAAGTTTATTGGCATTTTAAAACCCTTTTAAAAAGGTAAAGATCAAAGGCCTTACCAAACCTTGAATTTACAATAATATAACTTTTTCCTAATTATTACTTATATAAAATAGCTTAATCATTGCATTGCATTGTTTTGGACTTTTAAAAGGACTGTTGTATAAAGTTATAAAACCGTACAAAAGGTGAACTACTGTATCTGTATCTTTGGAATCTTTCACTTTAAGTTGCTTGTTGAGAAGCGAATGAGTTTTTTTACAAAAGGTACCCAATGTTATAACGATAGGAAAACATTCTGTTTGCTGAACTGTGAAATCTTTTTCAAGACTTGAAGAAGCAACATTATCCTATTTTGAAAAATTAAACAGAAATTGTATAAACTTCCTGTTTAAAGATTTCAAAGGTGACTGCCGTATACCTGGATGTGCTTAATCATGCATCTGCTCTGTGATATTTGATGTATGACCATGTGAACAAATAAAAACAATAATGTGCGAGTGTTTGATGTGAACGAATAAAAGAACTTTCTTGATTTATTCACAGATCGACCAGACAGACTGTATTACTTCGTTGCCATGATAAATTGTTTCACTATCCAGTTGTTAGACAACGCAATATTTACCTGTACAAGCGGTGGTGGTGATTGTCTGTGATTCTCTGGCTGCCGACTTCCTTTGTAAAGTCTGTTCCAACTCTCCACTCTCTTAGTGAATTCAATCTAAAATAAGACTAGAATGCTAAACATTAAATCTTTAATATTGAGTATTTCAGCTCTGAAGTTCTAGTCGGAGGTTTACAATAAAATTGAGGTGTAGAAGAACTAATCGGTGACGATGCAATCTCAAAAGTGAAATTACCAATAAGTACAATGTGACAAGTGACACTTTGAAAAAGACAGTTCGAAACAGGACGTTTCACAACTTGACAGTTCGAAACCAGACAGCTCGAAACTCTGTAGATTACATTTAAAATAACACAAATCACAGATAATTAATTTTAATTAATTAGTTTAATAAATCAAATAAAAAACTACATTAAAAGTAAAAATTTGTTGAAATCTGCGTGTTGGGGCTTGGCATTTTGAACTGTCCGTTTTTGAACTGCCCAATTTTGAAATGTCCTGTTTCAAACTGTCCTTTTCGAACAGTCGCAAATTCACAATATTATTTAGTGTATAACTGTCACAGGTATTAGCATGCAATTACTCTTTGATGGAGAAGGTAAATAATATGTGAATACAGTTCAGTATCCTCAACTGTCTACTTACAGTCATCCTGAGACCCTTCCACGACAAGATGTGTTACCAACCTAGAAAAAAACAAGATTACCTCGTTGCATTGGTTGCGTAACAGATATGTAGAAATGTTGATGAATATAACCATTATGATAAATAGTGGCATGATTCAAACTAATACATAACCAGTGTTAGTAATCCAGTGGTCGTGTTTGATCTGACACCAGTAGAAGTATAATAATGTGCTAAAAATCTGTCATGCAAATGCATCTATTTGATGATTTCACATTAAAACTGATAAAAAACACATTTTACTACACATTTACATGTTTATAATATGAGGGGCTATATATTTAAACATCTAGGGCTGGGGGTAGACTGATTGATAGACTTGCTACAACTTGTTAGACTTGCGATGAGAGATACTGTTGGCAGAGATTCAACACTTTCTGTAGTAACCAGGCAAATATTTATAGAATTACCAGGCTGTGATAGTCCAACAAATAATATCACATTTGAAGGAAAAACGTAATATTATTCATTTGTGCCAGGAAATGGAAATATAAATCAGTAACACTGATGTAGGCACGCTTCATATTTTTGTGAAACAATAAGATGAAAGAGGAATAGGTAGAAACACATATTTTGTAACCAAGGTGTTTCACAAATTTAGGTCCGGTGGTAAACTTTCTAGCATATGACTAACTACAGTAACCACCTGTATCCTACCAGCGTTGTCTACAAACAAATACAACGATTGATTAGCTATTTTGGGAGAGAATTTGAAGAGCTCAATGATACAATAAAATAGGCTTTCAGTTAGAGAACATTTTTTCATTTTAAAATCGGTGAGCAGCTAACAGCATGACATTGTTTAAACGTATTGCAGGAAGACTGAATGCTGTGATATTCTCATTAAAACTACCAGCGATCCTAAAAATCTTCCACAGTTTATATCATGGTAGAGAATACGCCCTAATCTATGTACTGTACTGCTGTATAGAGGTGGAAACTGGCGGTCAACTATCAATGAAGAGAAAACGTGGTGGCTGCGTCTTCTGCAGCAAAAACCTTAACCAAAGATCCTAGTAACCTACGCTGTATCTTATGGCACATGTCAGGATCTCTAACCGCAATACTAATCTCTATTCCACCTATCATTATAATTTCTAACTTAGAGCTTGGTACTTAGTCATGTCAGATATAAATAAACTGTACACTTACAATGCAAGTACATGTATATTCCAGGAACTGTACTTGGCACATGCTCTGTACATGTTGAGCATATTACGTCATTTACAACTAAGCAAAAATATAACTTATTATAGCGTTAAAGAGTTGAGCAGTTTATCTCAAATAAAAATTCGGCCCCCAGGGACCAGAGTCTAGTGCTAGAAACTCTCTTATTGCTATAATGTAAGATTTTATCAGAATATCAAAGTTTAGCCTTTAATAATCTTGTAAATTACAGCTTGGGAAACATGACAGTTTTGCTGTAATGTGTTAAAGTAAAACCCATTCTTACCACCACCATTTACACTGTTGTACAAACATGTACATGGCTACATGAGTGGTAGGTATATTCTGTATTATTGCTTACATATAGCCTACAGTACACATCCATACTTTTTGTACATGTACATGTACACTCGTCATCTATTGGTTTCTAATCCATGTGCCGCAAAGAGAATTAATGTGTCATCATCACCAAGCAGGGTTTCTCAACCAGGAACCGTTAGGTCCTTTACATTATATACATGTAGGATAAGATACTAAATGACTATATACATCCTCAAATGTACGGATTGTAGTGTGTACATGTATGTATTAATGTAGATAGCCTAACATGTAAGTATGACTAAAGTACCACCAAATAGCATTATCTGTTGTCATGTAGACCATCCTCTATCCTATCATCACGTAGTACACAGTGCCAACTATCAGCTGATTGCCTTAGTATGACAGTAATAGATGTAATAAACCGTTCACACCGCCTTCTCCTCTGTATTAATTTACATAATTTGAATACAAAATTAGTAAGATTTGCATCTCAAATCCGAATATTAGATTGGCCACACGTTTCCTACACTACCATGTAGCCTATATGATTGTAAAGACTATATTATACTGTGTAGATTGTCTATTAATACTGGTTATCAGAGAGTTAGGGAATTGGTTTATCTAGAAACATCCCTAAGTGCCACTAGACACTGAAGTTTCTATAGTTGTGACTTCAACCTTTGCTCATACTTGACATAATTAGTTGTGGAGATTTCCCTCTTGAGTAATATATCAAGTCAATATTCAGTTTAATCAGTCGTCTTCTAGTGCTCCAATGGGGAGTTAGATAAGATAATTGTTATGACGAATTACCAGTGAACTGAGCCTCTCTCTGCCGACATGTGCAGCAATTGTGTAACAGCTAAACAAAGTTATAATGACTGTTAATTTATTTTCATCATAATATGAAATGTTCACATTTATTGCTGTAAATGGGAGAGATTGTTACCACATACTAAAACTGAGTGTGAAAATCCCGTTTTTATATTACAAATAGGATCATCCTTCACCTTATATTGTCTTTCAGCTGTGTATGCTGATAATAAAACACTGAAGGTTGCTAGTAATTAGTCACCTGGGAGTCATAAACAGTTACACATTAGTTCTACACGTGGGTTTTCAACACCGTTCTCTACTATACTCCTTTAAGTGTCTTCGCGACTTCTTGGACAGACCCAAGCCGCAAATAAAGATTCCAAGATGGCCGTCCGGCCTAGGCCACAAGAGCTATTGGCCTGGGATTTTGTTTGGCCGGATGAGTTTTTCGCACGAAAATGATGAGTTTGCCTTCCGCCCAGGCCGGTGTGTTCGCGACTCTGTGACGGATGTGTGCCAGAAAATTTTTTTGTGAGTTGGCCTGTGCCTGAAATTTAGGTCATGAGGACACCTTATATTTCATGCCATCATGTCAATTCAAACATGGTCGCATCCTAAGATGGCACAAAGTGGCTAGTGGCTGCTGAATTGTTGAATTTGCTTCTTTTTTCTCCTGGTAAAGATAGTTAGGATCGAGTAAAACAAAAGACTATAAAATGGTAAATGCTAAATCATGCCTTAACACTGGTCAAATGAATCACCCATAAATATATTAAGTTGCTCAAATACGCTTATCAAGTAGAGAATGGTTTTTGCAAAATCGAATACCGGAAATAATTCCGCAAAACACTGCCTATACACGTACAAATATGTCCTTTGAAATAATTTTTCTGAGTTCCCTTTGCAGAATTCTTACTTAATTAGGAAATTTTGAAAAGCGGCACGCTCATGTGTTTATTTTCTCGGATGAAAAAGTCACATGCTTGTATGCAAATTTAAAGTTTACTAAAACATAGTTGTCAACCTACAAGTTGTATGAAACACCCAACTCGAGTTGTAGTTTAGTTGAAAGAATACTACATTGTATATACATGTACATGTAGACACACCAATGTCTGTACTATTTTTTGCAACTATAGTACTTACTTGTAGGCGTTCAAAGGAGACAGCAGTGGTTTAATCCCCGAAGAGTATGTTCCCAGATGACGGCGGTATAACGAGATTTCCAGATGCACTTTGAAAGCAAAATAAACGTCAATACTGCTTTCTAGCGAGTATGCTACACGTACAACCAGTTTAAGATATGTCCTTGGCAGATGATGATACTCGAGATACACTACTAGCAACAGTATAAAGTGCTTAGTACGCTTAAGTACATCTATCCAGATGTGTCATGTACAATTGGTAGAGCGTGCAGAGAATCCTGAAGATATCTGAATAAAGTTGTTGTTTGGCACCAAGTAGTCAGTACTTGCTTTCCCGTTACAGTGCTATGGGGAGAAGTCAGTGCTTGTATGGAAATGTATTAGTAATAGCTAGCCTACCACAGTAACAGAAAAATGAATACTGAATAGCAATGTAAATTTGTAACGGCACGGCAATTATAGAGCACCAGTAAATGGCTCTTCTATGCTTGAATAATTCTATGGTTTCTTGTAGCCAAGGTGATAGAAATGAATAATATTGAGGGCGGTGATTGATATCCCCACATATACGTGTATGACATTGTAAGAACCGCAAACAATAATCGAAGATTGATAAGTTAAGTAGATTATATAATGGAACTGGAGATAAAATATTAAATACCATCATACTACTGTACGTGATATACTCATGTACCTAGCAAATAGCCTGGGTTATGTAAATACAAAGCCTTATGTTGAAATACAGAGGTCATTTAGATAAGGTCAATATTAAGGGTTGCAGTTTGCTACTTCATGACATAAATATTATATTTAGTAGTTATCTTATCAATAGAGATATGCAGATGTCATGGTGTGTCTGCCACTTGACAATTTTATCATTTTTATTCACAGCACGATGGGCGATGCTACATGACTTATATGTATATGTATGTAGTACAACGACCGATATGGTACATCTGCATATAGTTTAACCGATCAAGCCAACAGCAAAGATTATCCCTATTATGCTTGTAGCTACTCCATTTATCAAGTAAATAGATATTTCAAAAATGTCAGTTGGAAACCGCATAGTTGGAAAACATACAACCAGAAAAACGTTTTAGAATTTTTATTAGAGTTCAATTTTTTCCCAAGAGTTGAAACTGACATCACTTTCATTAGACAAAAGAATAACAGAAATTGTGTAGATTATTTGTTCGAACATTCAAAACTTTGGCCATAACTAGTCATAACTGGCCATTACTGGCCATAACTGGTCATAACTGGTCATAACTGGTCATAACTGGTCATAACTGGTCATAACTGGTCATAACTGGCCATAACTGGCCATAACTGGTCATAACTGGCCATTACTGGCCATAACTGGTCATAACTGGTCATAACTGGTCATAACTGGTCATTACTGGCCATTACTGGCCATAACTGGTCATTACTGGCCATAACTGGGCAAGCTTATTTACCCCCATGAGTGATATAGAGAATTACATTCAGTATGCCATGGTGCTTCCCATGTTATTGGCAAGCAACCAGCAGTAAGTCATGGGGTGAAATACTGTTGAGTGGTGGTAATATTGTGATGGTACGCCCAGTCGTATCTTACATCTGACACTCATTATTGCGTGCATACATGTATATATCTGCTTGTACTCTACTCTTATATTGTTATATATGATTGTATGATTATTTCTAAGTCTTTTAATGCCTTTTATACCCATGTACAGAGGCCCGACCTCTCAGAATCCATTGATATTCATTTTGTACATGAATTGGACCATTATAAGCAACTTTTGTAGAACCCGACCTATTTTGGGTCGGCCGTCGGGCTTCCGGCGGCCATCTTGTTGCGCAACTTCCGGACGACCACACGTCGTCTTTTCCCGACGTCATGTCGGCCGGAAGTCCTTATACTATATAAAGGGCACTGTTTTACTGTTCATTGTCTCAGTCTACACTTGGCTTTCAATAAAGACACATCTATACTTGATACAGGGACTTTCTCTTCCTTTTACTAGGTCATTCGCTTTGCGAACCGCCTACTAGGTTGAACTACTCTCTTTCACTGTATAGTCTGAAGGTCGGACTTGAGATCAGATGGGTCGTCTTTGGTAGCATTTGGGCTACTGAGACCGCTCGATCTTTCATGTAATGCGAAGTCCTATTACCACTCATAGGCACTTCATTTCTGGGTCGATAGTCGTCCAAGGACGACCGCACCAAATCACAGAAACCATTACATTGGTGGCAGCAGTGGGATTCTAAGGTCGTACTCTTACGATACGAAGAGAAGGAAGGTGACCTCGGACTCGGGTGACCGGCCGACCTCATTCTTCAATACTTCTACGGCGATTTAGGACTCGGACCCGGGAACCTTGGATACGAGAAGGTGACAAACGCTAAAGTGCACCCATAATTCTCGTGGTTCCGCTGGATGTAGCCCGACCTACGCCGGATCTTCAATCAAAGACCGACCTCGGATCCAGAACAGATTGACGGTACTCAGTACGACCATTAGGCCGACACGGCCTAACAAACCAAAGCAGTTTTACTCACTACCCGACACCCTACCGACATGGACCGAATAAGGAACCTGCTTCAGCAGGTAATGTACCAGGCCGAGCAGGACCTCAAAACACTCAGCTACAACAGACAAGAGGACGTCGAACTCTTCATAGAAGACTTCACCGCTATGGCAGAGCGTTGCAACTGGAACGACAGAGCACGCCTCATACGGCTTAGAGCCGCCCTACACGGGCCCGCACAAGAGTGCGGCCGACCCCGATCAGTCGAAGAGATATTTTCCCGACTGAGGGAACAGTATGGACTATCTGCCAGAGAAGCCCGATGGAAGCTGTCCACCCTGGAACAGCCAGCCCACACGTCACTCAGAGACTATGCAGCTCTCATCCGCAGACTGATGGCAACAGCCTTTGAAGGAGCACCCCCTGCATCTTTGGAAGAGTGGGCTGTAGAGAAGTTCTGCCTCTCAGTCCACGACCGTGGCCTACGCTGGTACTACACATGGTTACAGCCCGATGATATGGAGGAAGCCCTGGAAACCGGAACGGCCTTCCAGAGTAACAAGGGTGGCAAGGCCAACCCTCCAAAGCCACAAGAGGAGCTTCCCGCCGATCTCCTACGGAAAGCCCTACATACCCTCCTGCAGAAATGTCAAGGCACAGATGACGGGCCGACGGACACACTAGAACCCGTCCCAGTAGATGAACCCATTCCTACTGAGGCCAAACCCAAGAAGAGTGGACCAAACCACAATGGTCGTCCACAAAGGCCGACGGATACATCAGAACCCGTCCCAGTAGATGAACCCATTCCTACTGCGGCCAAACCCAAGAAGAGTGGACCAAACCACAATGGTCGTCCACTGAGGCCGACGGACACATCAGAACCCGTCCTAGTGGAAGAACCTATACCCACTAAGCCTAAAGTCAAGAGTAGCCACTCCAAACAGAAAACCCCACGGGTAACTAGCCCATCACACTCCAGGCCGACGGCGTCACCTACACCCGTCACAGTGGATGAACCTAAACCCACTAGGCCAACACCAGGCAAGAAACGACCCCACTCAAAGCCGGACACATCCGAAGTGACCACAGATCACCCCCCAAGGCTGAAAGGACGACTCATATGTCCCGCCCCGTCGGACCAAACCTCACAAGGTAAACCCGACCTATCCTCAACTCAGAAGGATCAACAGGATCTGGCCACGTCCAGACCCGACACTAATCAGCAATTGATTCCCGCCCAAATTCAGTATGCCCCGACGGACGACTTATCGTGTGTAGAACTGCCAGACACTACAGTCCAAGTCCGCGGCCTGAGGATCGACACGGAGCAAACCGTGCTGGACCAAACCAGAGAGCTACCTCTGAACCTCTCGAAGAATGTTCAAGTTTCAACAGCCCGACCTGATCCAGAGGACGCGAAATGTCGCGTAGCCGAACCTCAAGACATAATCCCAACGACGGAGATACAGTCTATACTGCCAGCAGTTCAAGTACACAAAGCAAAACGCTCTTGTACGGAATCTAGCATTGCCGAACAGTTTCAGCCGAAGATACAGATTGCCGAACTCTCGAAGTCCCTTAAAGCGGATAAGAAGCAATCGAAGGCAACTATTGCCGTGTTCCCGCGCTTATTTGACGAGTCGAACAAAGAAAATGTGCCTGAGGCATTGCCTACAATTGAGCCAATTGCTCATCCCTCGGCTAGTATAAATACGACAGCTCACAGACGAGTAGTCCTTTCTCGTCCAGCACTTCACCGAAGCACATGTATCCCTACATGTAGCAACTCCTGCACTCCTCGTGTCACTGGTGAAGTTAATAGCAGCACTCGTATCCTTTCTCATTCTCGTGCGGACGAGACGGCTACTCCTCCTAGTATGGATCACTCCAATCAGCCTGTCTTCACGGCTGAAGGTAAGCAAATCTCAGTGTTACCAGTAAGGACCGAATCAGAATTAGAGGTACAATCAACACCTGTGAGACTGTCAGGCATGAATTCTCTCTCCCTCCCCACTCGGCATAGACCAGTCGGGACAGAGGAGAATTCCCCTGAACATTCTCACAGGAAAGAGCATGAGTTAGAAGGCGGAGGCTACACATCAGATGAATTATGTGTTGTAGATGCATCTCCTCTACGGAAGACGCTCACGCCAGACGGCACGCCTCCACCCACTCCACCTCCTGTTACCTCTACCCTGAAGTTAGCTACAATTAAGCTGCATAAACTCACTGACAAGCTGCCCATCGAGTCGTCCCAGCATTCCGGAGCCACTAAGCCATGGATTAGTACCTTCACTCAACAAGCCCGAGACGACTTGGCTAGAAGGAGTCAACCTAACCTCAAATGTGCAAAGTGTGGCTTCTCCGGCACCCTCAAGAGACTGAACATTCACATTTGGCAGCACTTTGCCCGCTTCTACTGTCGCTGCGGACGCAGCTCAGTTAGCCGTGATGCTCTAGGCCATCACTTCAGTCGGAGATCCAGTATCTGTGGGAAACGTCTCTTCCTCACGGACGGGCCCAGCTATGGGGCCCTCATGGAATGGTGGGGCGTAAAGGATCCCCCACCATTTCTACCATGTCGTCCTACTATGGACGGACAGTCGGGGACAAATAAACCAGTTTATTTGCCCAGCTCCTCCTCCACAAGGAAGCGACCTCCCAAGAGACGGCACAGCCCATCTCCAGAACAGACCCCCGACTCCGCACCTTCTGATGCTACCTCCTCCTCTTCCTCGTCGCCTACCACTCCTGCTGGACCTTCTCTCTGGCGACCTCCTGCTAGTACCTCCGCAGTAAGTGTCGGCCCCCCTGGCCGACGCGGACGTCTACCCTCTTGGAAGACAAGGCCTGCTCCACGGAAGAGTATGCCTGCTCCTCAGTCAGGCCCTCTCTACGAAGGCTCTCCACCCAAGGTCTCATGTGCAGCTTCTTGTACAGCTTCTCCGACTCTACTGGTCGAGCCACTGCAGTCCAGGCCCACACTAGAGGTCTCACCGCACCGCTCTCCTTATACACCTGCCAGGGACCTACTCCGAGCCACTCCAGACTCTCCTGCCGTCCAGTCCCCACCTCCTGCATCTCCTGTACTAACTCAGCCGAATGCCACACGTCCTGCATCTCCGGATCCGTCGTTCATGCAACAACTTGCTGAACTCAAGCCACGGATTCACTACCTTGCCAGCCGTCAACAGGTGGGGGACACTCTACGCCAACATCTGGAACCTCTCTATGCTCGAGAAATAGCTCTTCGTGAACTAGCCAACCAGCATCTAAACCACCCCCAACAACTCCAGCTTGTACAAGCAGACTTGGATATAGTATCCAGAGAATCTACACTGTACCGTACCCTTCTTAACTTGACACTAGAGACACCCATGACCTAGTGTGAGGGGGCTATGTGATGGTACGCCCAGTCGTATCTTACATCTGACACTCATTATTGCGTGCATACATGTATATATCTGCTTGTACTCTACTCTTATATTGTTATATATGATTGTATGATTATTTCTAAGTCTTTTAATGCCTTTTATACCCATGTACAGAGGCCCGACCTCTCAGAATCCATTGATATTCATTTTGTACATGAATTGGACCATTATAAGCAACTTTTGTAGAACCCGACCTATTTTGGGTCGGCCGTCGGGCTTCCGGCGGCCATCTTGTTGCGCAACTTCCGGACGACCACACGTCGTCTTTTCCCGACGTCATGTCGGCCGGAAGTCCTTATACTATATAAAGAGCACTGTTTTACTGTTCATTGTCTCAGTCTACACTTGGCTTTCAATAAAGACACATCTATACTTGATACAGGGACTTTCTCTTCCTTTTACTAGGTCATTCGCTTTGCGAACCGCCTACTAGGTTGAACTACTCTCTTTCACTGTATAGTCTGAAGGTCGGACTTGAGATCAGATGGGTCGTCTTTGGTAGCATTTGGGCTACTGAGACCGCTCGATCTTTCATGTAATGCGAAGTCCTATTACCACTCATAGGCACTTCATTTCTGGGTCGATAGTCGTCCAAGGACGACCGCACCAAATCACAGAAACCATTACAATATATACAGCCCACTGCAAGACTTGGTAATTTCAGTTCTGTTCTATGTCTGATACCGGCAGAGGTGGGAGTGTCTATTTGTGGGATATAGAGATTTGCTGCTTCCCAAACAGATGGTATTACAGGGCTTCATATCACCATGGTTACCAGTAGGTAGTAACCAGAATTACCCTGCATCAAACTCTAATCAAACCAGATGGAGTAATATCAAGTATGGTGAGCAGAGGTAAATATGGTCACAGCATGTAGATGGTACAAGAAAGAGACAAGAGAGATATTGTATAATGTTCCAATAATGATAGCCAATAGCATACTGTAGTCTGGTGATTCACTGAAGCCCCCCAAATGGAGGGTACTAAGTATTGATTGGCTGAAGAGCTTCTATTCTTGACCAATGCCGAAATCTCAACACACCTTCGCTTTTTTCAAGGGCTTGCAGCCCAGGCAAATGTGTATCTAATTAGTATATTGGCACAGTGCATGTTCTACTTCATAAAAAAGTGCAACTGTGATGACCCCATTAAACCAATCACATTAGAGCATCATATTATGCTGAACCAATCACAGTCATTGCTCTGAACCACAATGTGGCATCTGGTGGTTCAAAACTTCCAACTCACCAAATAAACTAATATTATTGCAATTATGTTCCACACCCATGACCACAAATTACAATCTTAAAATTAATTGGACAAATTATTTAATTTGAATTGACTAATTAGTTAAATTTTCGACCTATAGAATCATGGAGATAATATTGACACATGCGTGTCACCTAAGGTCACGTATCCGGCAAAACGTGGGGCCACCAGTAGCAGCAGTAATGAAGCCACCATGAAAGTTTGAACTTGCAATGAATCGGGCACAGACGAAAGTCACTTATCCGTGTGGAAGAATTTCTCGTTTTTTCCAATGGGAGACTGTCAAGAGATTTCTTTAGGGTGATAAGATAACTCCTATTATTCAGAAAAGCTGCCAAGTTTCAGCATACATGTAGTAGTAATCCATTATTTTACTGAAAATCAAGCTCCCAAATACAATTCATCCAGTCATTCAGGTTAGTTCGAACTGGACTGACTTACTACGACATTATACTACATATCGATATTCAACATCGTCTTACTAGGCTAATCTACATGTATTATTACTAGCATACAAGTAGGCCTATATTACTACTTGTATATTATATTGGTAACGTTATACATCACCACTACCCCATGTACGTACTGTATGTGTACATGTAGCTGTATATACATCACAGTCATGTACATTGTAATTATTAAACCTGTAACTTACCTCTATCCTTGTACAAACACAATTCAGTGCAAATGACTGTCACTTTCACTGGTCTACCCCTCTATATTATGCAATCATCTGCCATGAAGCAAAAGAAAAATAATTGCAAGCTGAAAAGCTAACAGACAAATGACAAAGCCAATAAAAAAGTTTGGCAGCTTAAAGTAAATGTTTATATTAACTTATCTCAGTGCATAAGGGTGCATCATGGGTATGCACACTATTTGACCCTCAGTGATGAATGTGTTCGAGTGACATTTCACTTGAAGTGAACGTTGTATAAGATATAGAATATTGTTAAATACATCATGTAGACAAGTACCCTATTGTCTATGTTGACTTTTAATTGTTTGTTGAATTTTGAATTAACCTAAATATTTGTACAATCAAGGCATCTTTTACAGTCTCCTTATTGGCCTATGCATGGTTTATAGTCATAAAATTTAGACTGTTTTATTGATGTTCACTTGCCAAATTGAAACAAGGCAGCTATTCTCACACCCAATGAGAGTTGCCTGGCAACGCATCAACAATATGTATCCAAATGGAAGCATATCAACTACATTTTCTACCATATTACTTTCCTTATTTATAAACTAATCACTAAAACTACTAGCAGCATACAGGCAGGGGTGCATGTCTTCTATTAGCCATGGTGAAATGTTTGTTCAAAAGTTCTTGATAAAATTAGAGTAGACCATCGAATAATTACATGTACTGCAATGGGAGAATAATTACTGTAATGGACAAGTTTTATCCATCTCTTCTTGGCAAAAGGCCTCATGTTGGGTCAGTTTAGAATAAGCAGTTATTATTGGAGGACCCTGAAATCTAGGCTCAGTGAAATGCTGGACAAGTGGTTGATAAATTTAATATATTCTTATGAGCATTAAATAGTGTCAGTACAGATATTACTGTCAAACTGTTAATCTATTAATCATGATATTAGGAGTCACTAATTGTAATATTTTATTATTAACATGTCATAACCTTAATGGTATACAAGCTTGTACATGAAGTGTAAGTGTAAGTCTAAGTTACCAAGTAATTTCCATTTCCATTTTTAGTGTGTAAGTCAACATTTACGATAATGTCTAATAGAAAAAACTACTTTTAGTTGCTCGGTTTTATCTGCTGAAGAGTCAAACTTATAAAGTCAGTGTGAATGAGTCAGAGGTATACTCTCATTGAATGAGTCAGGTAATCCAACATAGCAATTGCCGTTACAATTCTTCCACAATCATAAGAGCATTACTTAGCACTTAGTAGCATTTTTATTAGAATTATTACAATTATACGAAGTTAAGCAAGATCTAATGCTATATAAAAACAAATGACACTTATATTATATTTATCCAATATAGGCTAAACGTAAAAAACATAAACCAAAATCCATTATTATGATATTACAGGAATCACTTAACAATAGAATATTTCAACCAAAGGCTGAAACATACTCCATGTATCGAAAGAAATTTTAATCTAAAACAATGACAAAATAAACCATTTAAAAGAAACGAAATTGGATCATCCACATGGTAATATCTAACCTAGCTTGGAGCAAGTAAGAGCAACTCCTCTCTCGTAGAAGTTATGTCCCTTGACCGGTACGTCCACACTGAAGTTGAGGGTGAAAAGAAGCTGAGCTCTGCTGGGGTTGAGATATACAGGTAGAGTCACCTGCTCCTGTACAGCAGAGTTGTCTCCCTCCAGTCTACAAAATATGATAGAGATGGTAAGCATACAGGGTATAGGTAACCTACAGGTAAAGCACATCTACACTGTTAGACATGGGAGTATTAACTCATGTAGAACTACTGTACATGTACGTTACAATTACGTAATATGAATGTTTTGACTTGATCTCTCCAGCTGTATCCTGCATGATACAGCTGAAGAGATCAAATATTATGCGAGGTTAGCGAATCAATCATTTATATCACAATCAGTGAATATAATTAACTATTGACTGACAGAGACAAGTCTTTCTTCCTCTTCCACTCATTAAACCAACTCATTCTCTGATTTTGGCACTACTGTAATTATTACCCAGTCTCTCCTCTTATTCTTAAAGTTATAAGAAAACGGAGAGAGAACTCAATCAGTACAAATATATTAATTAGTCCTTTGAGTACAGTGATGTTATTGATTGTGTCAGATATACTGATAGACAGTAGAGTCAAGTGGCAACGTTACCATGGTTACGGATAGCTGTTGATAGAGAGTAGGCCAGTCATAGACAGGTTACACACCGCTAATGTCTCTAACTCTAATTACTGTCTGATATTAAGTTACCTACTGTCTCTACTTATGTAAGAACTACAACTTGAGAAAGTTTTGGTGGCCAGACATAGAACCAGTGGTGGTCTATTATATAAAGCCATTTAAACGCTCCAATATATTAATTACGGATTCTTTATATTCTTATTGACATTAGAAACTGTAAACTTATTTCGAAATCCAATTAGAAATACCATGTACTTTATACATAATATAGTAATCTGCTGGGAGGGATTAACTCTAACCAGAAAGTTAATTAATTTTGAGTGCATATAATCAAGATTAGTTATTGTGAGTTACCAAAAACTTGGTTTGTGCTAATTGGGGCTCATCTATACATGTGTGTAGCCTCTATATATATACATAATATGCACATGTACATGTGTGTCGCCTCTATATATACACAGGGTATACAGAGAGCAGTAGACGTACCTGACCCAGCTGAGCAGGCACAGTGGCAGCTCTGACTGAATAGTACTCGACACTGACAGCACGTTCTCCTTACATGTGGCCCCATGCAGCGACAAACCTACAACAAGTAGTTTATATAGATCAATACCCGAACTAATAGCTATGCAACAGGTAGCCCATATAATTAACAATGGCTGAATTGATGCACTTATTCAAACTACCAAAAACTATACCCCCTCTGTCAACTATGCATCCACTCCTTTACCACCTCCCCCAGTGGACAGTTGTATATACCACCGTCTTACCTGTGACACCAAAGCTTCGCACATCCAGTGCAGCTTTCTGCTGACTAGACTCTGTGACTGTCACTTGTAGGGACAACTCCTCAAGTGACCAGCTGTTAGCCTGAGCTACATACTGTCTGGTAGCAGTGATGTAAGCCTCGGGGATGAATAGACCACCCAACCACACATTCAGGTTCTACAGTTAGGAAACGGGGCATTAGATGGTACGAGATATAGTAATATCAGCATTGGCCATTCTACTGTACTTGAATGATGTAGACATCAGTATTCTACTGTACTGTACTTCAAGTGACATAAACACTGGGTATTCTACTGTACTGTACTTCAAGTGACATAAACACTGGGTATTCTACTGTACTGTACTTCAAGTGATATAAACACTGGGTATTCTACTGTACTGTACTTCAAGTGACATAAACACTGGGTATTCTACTGTACTGTACTTCAAGTGACATAAACACTGGGTATTCTACTGTACTGTACTTCAAGTGACATAAACACTGGGTATTCTACTGTACTGTACTTCAAGTGACATAAACACTGGGTATTCTACTGTACTGTACTTCAAGTGACATAAACACTGGGTATTCTACTGTACTGTACTCCAAGTGATATAAACACTGGGTATTCTACTGTACTGTACTCCAAGTGATATAAACACTGGGTATTCTACTGTACTGTACTTCAAGTGACATAAACACTGGGTATTCTACTGTACTGTACTTCAAGTGATATAAACACTGGGTATTCTACTGTACTGTACTTCAAGTGACATAAACACTGGGTATTCTACTGTACTGTACTTCAAGTGATATAAACACTGGGTATTCTACTGTACTGTACTTCAAGTGATATAAACACTGGGTATTCTACTGTACTGTACTCCAAGTGATATAAACACTGGGTATTCTACTGTACTGTACTTCAAGTGACATAAACACTGGGTATTCTACTGTACTGTACTCCAAGTGATATAAACACTGGCTATTCTACCGTACCTTGAGGGCTAAAAGTCCACCTGTCTGAGAGGCCTTGCTCACTGATTGAAACTGTTTTATCCTCTCCGTGAAATCTGTGATCCACTGGATGACAGTGAGCTCCACAGGTACAGTGTATCTCTTCCACGACTGAGGTATGATACCTAAACACGAATACAGAGAAACATCAATAAACCACATAAAAACTGATAATGTCATGTTTATCTCATAACTATATAATATACCCATAGACGCAACAGACTGTTAGTTACAACGCAATGACTTGCAAAAACGATTATTATAAAAATTTCCAGAAGCCTGTATCACTTACACCTACACTGTACATGTATATGGCAATCAGTAAAACTAACATACTTTGACATACAAATGTACACCCCCTTACATAATCTATTAATAGAAATAAAATAGGTTTGAAGCACTTGAAAGCTTGACTGCTTTTTAAGCACAAATATCCATCTTTCCATCTACAGAAACTGTTCTAGTTTGTCACACATCACCAAGTTTTCAAGTAAACTATAGTTTATCAAATCATCTGGAATATTATTCCTTCCTAATTTTTACACATTACTATAAATAAAAGGATGTGGTTGATAAACCAAACACAATACAACCCTTCTCCTACAATAGAGATTGAATCCTATAATATAAAAGCATTCTGCAATCATAACTAAACAACAACTAGAGATAATCTAGACTACAGAGTTATTAATACACATCATTAATCACTGCTAATCTACAATTAATCTCCTTTAATCCCCACATCACACCAGTGATCAGATATAACTGTTCAGTGAACTCCAGATTAGCAATGCTGTAACTTGTACATGTACAATAATGCACATGTACAGTAATATTTGTTACAGTAATTTAAAGTCGTCTTCCCTTGGTTTCAGTGGCTATTTGGGTCACTATATTGTTAGTAGGTCTACCAAAGAATAGGTATCCACTACTACAGCCCACTCGTACTTTATACGGGTGGTCCCCAGGCTCGCCCTTACTTTATACCGGTGGTCCCCAGGCTCACCTTTAGTGAGGTCAGAATTCATCTGTCTCAGATGGTTGGTAGCTTTCTTATCTCCCTGACATACGAGAATGACATCCTGCATGTCACGACGCACGTCTGCGAGCAGTCTTGCCGCACCCGATACTTCCCTCTCAAAGAATCTAAACAGAGGGTCCTTGATATTGTCTGCAGTACGTCTCAGTAGGGTCAGGCTCTGTGGGAATAGCAAAGTCTTACGTGCAACTCAGAGATATGATACTTCTTTATCATCATGGCACTCAAATTACATAACAACCAACTTAAATTTTCACACAAGTATGGAGTTACAATGACCCAGATAACATCACAAATAACTTTGGATACACTAATTATTGCAGCCAAAACAATTATTAAATGAACCAAACAAGACGATTTATAACATTATGAGCAGCCATTGGCACTATTGGTGAGCTGAATGAATCTAATGGTACCTTCTCAGGGAACAGGTTGGTCACATCAGAAAGAATATGAATGCAAAGTATGACATCATACCTGTGGAATCATCTTCAGCCAATCAGAGACGCTCCTGAGGAGTTGTCTCATCCACGCTGGTCTAGCGTCGGGAATAGAGGCCTGTCGATGAGTCATCTTATCCTTCTTAGTTTGGTATGCCAGCTCTTCATCATCGTCCAACAGTTGCATCTTCAGGAGTTGGCTGTACGGGTACAAGTATATACATGTATAGTAGTTGACTGTACGGGTACAAGTATATACACGCATGTATAGGAGTTGACTGTACGGGTACAGGTATATACACGTATGTATAGGAGTTGACTGTACGGGTACAAGTATATACACGTATGTATAGGAGTTGACTGTACGGGTACAAGTATATACACGTATGTATAGGAGTTGACTGTACGGGTACAAGTATATACACGTATGTATAGGAGTTGACTGTACGGGTACAAGTATATACACGTATGTATAGGAGTTGACTGTACGGGTACAAGTATATACACGTATAGTAGTTGACTGTACGGATACAAGTATATACACGTATAGTAGTTGACTGTACGAGTACAAGTATATACACGTATAGTAGTTGACTGTACGGATACAAGTATATACACGTATAGTAGTTGACTGTACGGATACAAGTAAACACATGCACACCTATGCATGTGTTTAGTAAAACTGGCAGTCAGTACACAAGTGCATATTACTACTTCTATAATCTTAATCCCTTCAAAATTAATATTACTCTGACTTGGTAACAACCAACTCCAATAATATGCACATGTAAACAGAGATCATAATTATGTCATAAGTTTTATGCTACATTTGCTCTATAATATACTGCATGTATAACATTAGTATCCACACACAACATACAATACAGGGTCTACAAGTGCATACATCTATAGACAGTATATCTACTGGAGATATGTAATGTACAATGAGACCACACAAGGGAAGATAACTACCTGATGAGGTATGTGCCCTGGTTAGTGAGTAGTAACTTCTCTGCATTGTTAGGTAGACCAAGCCAAGCTGGTGTCTGAGTGTCACTCAAGTTATCTGCCCATTGTACAAACTGCTCCCTCCTAGAACGTATATACACGTATTAGTATATAGGGGTGACACACGAATGTATGATAGTGTGGAAGCAAGTATGATGTAGTTCAGTATAATATGAACAAGACATTGTAACAAGTAAGGTAATACAACTCTAATCATAGACTCTCCAAACTGACTACAAAGTCATGAAGATTGATAATACGGAACACGGCCTAAGCCCTGCTGACCATATTAGATACATGTACTATATACAGCATTATATATTATATTATTATGAAAGATATGTAAACGGGAGTGAATGAAATTCATAAATACATGTACATGTCTAAAGCCTAGAGAGTGGTATATAGTGCTAGTGGGAGTTATGCGCACCTGATACCATCTGGCATGCCAATACTCTTGGCCACTCCGTTACCATGAGGTACGAGGGTAAACTCAGAGCTGAAGGTGGCTGGAGTAAAGACCTTCTCTATAAACGAGTCCAGCAGTCTCTGGTCAAAGTCATTGTCTATTCTACCTCCATATATGGACATTCCTAGCAGGGATCTGAACGCATCCCACGGTACCTTCTCAGGAGGTAGGTTGCTACGGCCCTAAAATGACATATTTGATAGTAGAAAGGTGACGACCAACCTGCTTTTGGAAAAACTGAACTATACTAAATACATGTAATGGGAGGCTACCATGGTCTGCTAAGCAACCACAATATGGTCAATACAATGTGTGCCATTCTTATAGGCTATCATATAGCCTGTGGTCCATCAACTTGTGGTTGTGACATTCAGTATAAACTCACCTTGGCCGTAGCATCAATCCAGGTATCCAGGGTGTCACATGCACACTTCAAATCGGACTCATTAAACTCATACTTCTTACTCCATCCAAGAGGGGCGTATGTCAGACGCTCCTGTACGATGGCATGGAACCAGGCTAAGAGGAAGTATAGCCTAGCTCTCTCCACTGGGGCCTGTAATACAGAAAGCAATAGACTAAAATAGAGACAGTATACTCGTATGTATATGCAAGTAAGTACTCTCTCTAAGTGAGTAACAGAACAGGGAGGAGCACGTTCTGATATATTGGTACATTGGTACATAGCAGGTATAATCATGTGTGGTTGAGGGGTAGACTCCTATTATAGACATTTATGAATATTATTAACAACTCCATGACTGCCCATTGGTCAACCCTTATCGAACCGACACAGATATGACATACTGGTGCAGACTATTTAATATTGGTAGACAATATGATTCGCTAGTCCTTACCTTGACCATTCTCTGAGCAGGAACCTGGCTGAAGGTCCTGAGCAAGTTAGCTCTCACACCGGGTGGGGGCTCAAATACAAACACCCGTCCCGCCCTCAGTAAGTTGGTAGGTAGCCTCGGGTTGATTTCCATAGTCAGGAAGAGTCTGAACACAGGCGATGGCTGCAGACTGTAAAATCAAAACAATTAATATATTCATATCAGCTAAAGAGCTACCAGATATAATATTGTGAACAAACCATCCGATTGGTCAATGGCAGACCGACACTGAGCACATGGGACCAGCTGTTATCAAAGAATGATAATATTTTATGTCACTACTGTTGAACTTCACAGCAACCACAATGGCTTATTTAGAATTACCTCCCCTTCGTGATCACCACTATAATCTCTATTACTATCAAGTTCAACAGTGTTAGTAGTTAGTATGGAGGCAGAGCATGAATAAACTAATGATAGCAAACATGATGATGTAATACAGTAACCAGCCAATCACAAACCTTCTATAGGTCTGCACAAAGCACCTGATATATCAACATTAGCTGCTGTGAAACAACATTGTGGTTATACAACACGTAATGAGATGTTATGTTTCAATATTGTAACTATTTAAAAAGAGAAAAAATGATCCTACTTCTACATCTTACACTGGACATTGTATTCTCAAATAATATACACTTTGTACATGTATATAATATGATTTAACTAATCAAACAGTATGAATTGTGATTTGATTTATACCATGCTCAAACAGTGAGCAGATTTTATCATAATATCAATGGATAAGAGTGTTGAAAGACACCGACAACACGTACATGCATGAGGTATGGCACATAGACTATACTGTGTAACTGTAAAGAGATGACCCACCTGTGTAGCTTCTTCTCCAGCTGAATGAGCCAAGATGGAGCCAGGTGTACGTTCTTCAACATAACCCAGCGTCCACTCTTGATGGCGGAGTTGATAGCCTTATCAGCCTGACTGAACCCTTCGGCAGATCCTGTATAGGAGGCAAAACACTAGTGTTTATAGAGGGGTGACAATTTCAGTATAAATATAAAGAATACAATATATCGTTGTAATTATGATGGGCTTACCAGGGTGTTATTGGAGTTGTCCCTACTATCCACACCAACCTACCACTTCCAATCAATGCATATTGTAACTAGTACTAGATGATTTATACCTAAAGTGTATTGTAAGTACATCTAGTGTTGGATGACTAACCAATAGCAATGTCTGTGAGCTGTTTGCCGAGCTGAGCAGCCAAGTCCATGACACGACCTGATGCATCATATCCAGGAACTGAGCACATGAGAACAGGTGTGTTCGCCTTCACCTCATTTTCCACAATGTGTGCCAAGTCAAGTTCTCGCTCTATATCATGGAGGAACTGAGGCCCAAAGGATGTAGAAACATAGGAGTGGCACATACTCACTAGGCGGTCAGGTCTGAGTGCCTGCAGAGATGAACAGTATCGTGTAGCATAGACATGTACAGTGATAACATAGCTCACACAAACAGATGACAGTCACATACATGTGTATAATCTTCTATTATATCAATTTTATGCCTTTCCTTCATCTACATGTACATACAACCCCTACTACTCTTACTCTAAAGTAACAACTGACACTGTAAACTCTTGACCTACCTGTATAATTAGCAGTTTATGGAGAGCTTCTCCAATGGGTGTGAGAGAAGACGTCACGTCCCAGAGCAGAGGTACGTTGACCTCGGGTGCATCGGTGTGTAGCCAGGCCTGTAGGTCAGGGTTGTCTAGTTTCTTCAGCAGATCTTTGAAGGCAGAGAGAGTAGACAGCTGAGTAACTCCTCTGAACTGGTTAGGGGTGAGACCAGCTGGTGGTGTCTGCGTATTGTCTACTAAAGCACTCTGTAACCATGTAACATAATACCATACACTATACAGCCTCAATAACAACCGTACATTACAGCCCAATAGAAATGTGCACAGTTAAAAGCTATGAAGTGTTATTTTAGGAATACCGAAGGGAAACAAGTGTGCAAATCATTAAAATTGAGGCCACCTTATCACAAATAGCTTGAGAACTAGAAATCATCATTTAGATTCCATGTCTTGTTAGAAGGCTGTAATAATATGTTTCGCTCACCCGCTATATTGCACATACTCATAGAAAACCTGAACTAGTGTGATGAAGGTTTAGCCAACACAGTTTGTAGAACAAATCATAATGATCACAAGTAGCATTCGGACATAATTGTGAAAACTAATTCAATAATATAACTATTTAAGTTCATAAGTGGAGAGTCGTAGTACTCCGAGAGTGCCTTCCATAATGAATCACTGATATTAAATTGATGTTTAAGACAAACAGACAGACTATATCTACCCATAGAGCCATTCACTGGATTTCCATGTAACAGCACATTAGGCATGTTGGAACAAAAACATGTTTCCATATTAGGAGTTTGTTCTCATAGACACTAAATTCTGTATTTAACATAATTAATGTTACCAGTTACTACACATGGAAACCCAGTGAATATATTATGTACAATTGATAATGGTATGAAATACATATAGCACCAGGACCCGGTTGAATAAAAGGATGCTTGTGATTGGTCAGCTGCCTATACATACCGTAGCTCCAGTGGAGTAGCTCTGAATGTATGATAAATATACATAATATATGTTGTTATATGTTACAGAATGATAGCTAGCCATTAGTGTTACTCATTCAGTAGTGGTACTAGTACAGGTAAGCAAGTAGTAAGTAATTCCGATATACATGTAAATAGTGAGAGAAGGTGATCAGACTATTGCGTGTATACGACTGAAAAACATGAAACGCATCCAGTACTGTAGTAAACCCAAGACAGCACAGAGTAAGTTTAGATAAGAAACATTTAGAACTAGGTTATGTGATGTGCAAACCATTACTAATACACTCACACCAAGAGAAAGAGGCATGCATGTACATGTACAGTGTAGGTAGTAGGTATTCCAAATATTGTAAGGAGAGAGAGAGAGATAGAGCGAGTACCTTCAGTACAGCACTAAATCACTAGTTATACAGTTACTATGAGCTGTAGACTAACCTGTGCTCTGAGGAAGTGTTGGAACTCAGTCTCACATGTTTGTGCAGATGGAGCGTTCTGCTTCAGTTCTATCCTGCTGAGATGTACAGCCAAACCAATCTGGTCATTGTGTAACATTCCCCTGGCAACCCTGTTGAAGGCAGTCTGGAAGAGAGTGGTGCTTATAACCTGTAACACAAAATAGATACGAAATAAGAATTGAGATAAGTATAGTTGTGGCATATGAGAAGCCAAAATGATCTCAACGCAACAGCACACAGTATCATGTACACATATATAACATATTATACTAATGTACATGTACACATATACGATATACACTAATGTTACCTTGAGTCGTTCCTGATAGCCTTTGATCCCTGTAAGGTCGTCACTGGTGAGAGACGAGTCAAATATATCCAGGAAGAACTGTAGCGAGTACTGGTAGAGGAAGTGGACCTAAACAGACAAACAGAGGGGCATAACTACCAATAATGCACCACAAGGTACACAGTGAAGCAATTATAGTCGCATAATATCATCAAAGGTAAGCTGTTCAAATCAGACTGATCACCATTGATCACTATTAATCATAACATTCTATATACATATAGGTTCTCTAGACACCCAAATCATATCTGAAATAAGATGCTACATGCAAGTATTTTGTTCATTTACATGTAAATATGTGCATGGTAGAATGTTCCAGCGGCACTGAGACAGTAGCTTATACACACCTGGTTGAGAGACTCGAGGGTAAAGTATATACTACTACAGCTGTTAGCTAGAGGCATGTACTGCTGTGACACTGCCTCCACCTCAGCCATAACAGTGTCCGTCTCCTCTACTTTGGTGGCCACCTGCAAGCACATTGCAAATAATATACATTTGTACATGCACATGGCTTTGTATTATGTCAGTGAAATAGTACCTGCTGACACATAGTATACATTATACTAGTAGAGTATAGAAAGAACGCAGTAGATGGGCATAGAGGACATCACCATCAATGATTGTCAATCACGGAATGGAAGAACAATTCTTATTAGTTATTTCATGCAAGACAGACTAAAAACCATATTAGTATGAAGCCGTATATAGATAATTTAGTCAAGTGTCCCTTGCAACGTGTCACAAACCAGCTTACCTCTCTAGCCTCGGTCTTGAGGGTCTCAAGGTGGGTAATGATACTGTCATCATCAAGAATACGTCCTTTGACATCATTGAGAGCCTGCAGCAATGACTTCTCCAGCTGTCTCAGTCTCAGCTGGAATTCACCCTACAATGTCATAAGAAATATGCAATTAGAGGTCATACTAACACTTAAACTATAGAGTTCTGTAAGAATTCATACTGGATTACTTTAAGACAGTAAATTCCTAATATTCCTACAACACAATATAATATGAAGGTATCTTATTTAGTTTTCACACGGGCATAGTGTGTCCACAGCGCAACCAAAATGGCTTAAAAATGCTTGAATGTCAAACAGTAGCATTATCACCAGAGTTCACGGCTATCAGTGAGAAAGACCTATCAGGTTATGATGTCAAGCATAACACTAAGGTGTCAAATACAACGTTAAGGTGTCAAGTACTACATTATGGTGTCAAGTAGTACCTGAAGTTTAAGGAGATCCGCCTTCTTCTGATCTACATCAGGTCTCTCAGACTTGAGTACTTTGTTTAAGCACTGAGACTGTAGACTAGCTCGAGTCACGGTGAAGTTGACAAAACTCACTCTTGATGCAATATCTGGTGGGAACTCGACCTGATAAGGAATCAACAATGAAATGAAGATGGAAATTGAAAAAAACGCAACAACTAAACCTAGCATCTATATACATGTAATTCATAATTCAACCACATGTAGATTTCAGACCATAAACCTACATGTATATGGAAATGTAAAATGCTAGCTTTGTATCAGCCTAGAATTACATGTACATATTCAACACTTGGGATGGAGTTGTTTACATGATAGCAATAACACTAGAGCATACATAACACAGACAAAGTTTCTATAGGGCTGTCCTATAGTAGCGGTGGGCTACTCACTGCTACTATAGGGTTGTATTAGTATTGAAGTTACTCACAGTCGGGTCCCTGGTTGTCAGGAAGATGGTGAACGACGGAATAAAGTCGATATCCTGATCTCCCAGAGTTATGAGAACTCTACCACCAGTTCTACGCAGCTCATGGTTGAGTACAGGATTGAGAATGGGGTCATAATTCTCCACATCCTGCACCAATAGAGGGTTACCAAATCTAAGAGCTGACTCCAAGTTCTTTCTGAATGAATCATCCAGGAAACTGCAAGAATACAACATCACGTTATTTAGCTTACCGCAACTCTTTCTATTATGATTTGCAGCAGATCTACAGCAATCGAACAGCTTGAATTAAACACAATTATACTTGTGTATCCACAGATGTGGGCTACAACCTCTGTGTCCAACCATATCTAACAATAAAAGATAACCTAATAAGCACTAATATAACTGTCCCGCTAATCTGACCTAGTTTTAGTTATGTGCTTCTCCTTGTACTCGTTCTCTATGAACTGTGTGGCCTGACCAGATGGGTCAATAATCAGAGGGAACCTGTTGAACCTCTTCAGCATAATGGCGTTCTCTGCACAAAGGTCATCTGAAGGTAAAGCGTTGGCTGTCCATCTCAGTCTCTCATCAGCATTACTCAAGTACTAGAGAGAAATAGAGAGTAAATGTTTATGTT